>JASDQU010819978.1:37441-49579 GCA_032191745.1 Picea mariana
CCAGATCCAACGACTATCCACCTTCTCGCTTCTCGCGTCCTCGCGACTTGAGTACCCAATACTTGGTCTTTACCCTGCGAACTCCCGAGTCCCCGAGTTCAAGAAATAACACGGCGCTTGAACTGCTTGCGATCAACGGCCCTCGTAACTTCGCGAGTGCCTCCTGAAAGATTCTGACCGTTGATCTATTTCGCAAAAAGGCCTTGGATGCTGTCGATGACACTTTGCCCGCTCGCTTGACCTGCTACTTGGAAAAAGGCATGAATTCTCCCGTGCTGCGCTTAAGCATTCTGTGCAACTTGCAGACCTAAATGCTCTCGAACCCATGACAAGAATTATCGCTAACACCTTCCCAGATATGATATGCCCCAAATAATGAATTTGGTTTTGATAAAATGAGCACTTGCTCAATTTGGCATACAATTGATGCTCCCTTAATACTTGTAATACCATCTTCAAGTGATGTCCATGCTCTTCTTCCGACTTGGAATATATACGAATGTCATCCAAAAAGACAATGACAAACTTATCTAAGTATTCTCTAAAAATACCATTCATTAAACACATGAAGACAACTGGTGCATTTGATAACCCAAATGGCACCATTGTGAGCTCATAATGACCATACCTTGTTCTGAAAGCAGTCTTGTTGATGTCTTCATCTTTAATTCTTACCTGATGATAACTTGACCTGAGATCAATCTTGGAGAATATTTTTGCATTCTTCAATTGATCAAATAGGTCATCGATCCTTGGGAAAGGATACTTATTCTTTACAGTTACTTTGTTCAACTGCATGAAGTCAATACAAAGTCTCAATGTTCCATCATTCTCCTTCATAAATAATATTGGCGCACCCCAAGGTGACACACTTGGGCGTATGTACCCCTTCTTCAAAATCTCTTCAACTTGCATTTGCAACTCCTTTAATTTTGGTGTACTCATCCTGTAAGGGGTCTTGGTTACTGGAATTGCTCCAGGCATCAGATTGATGGAGAAATCAATATCTCTTTTAGGGGGTAATCTTGTTATTTCATTAAATACGTCCTCAAACTCCTTTAGGACAACATAATCTTAAATTTTTGACACCTTATCCTTAGGTGTTTCTTCCATATGGGATGCAAATAATTGGCAACCTTTTCTGTAACATTTCTTCAGTTGCAATGCTAAAATTTCTCTGTTATGCAAGCTAGATAAAGAAACAACCAATCACATCTTCATGTCTTTCCTTTTTTCAAAACAGGTTTGGAATGAGGTGGAAGGGATGCTTGGTTTAAAAAATGTATAGGTAGGCAGTGATATTAAGGAAGCATTCAAGAGATGGTGCAAAAATAAAGAAACTAGTAGGTTTAGAGCACTCCTAATAAATGTTTCTTGGGGAATTCTAGAAACTTGAAATTTTTTTAGGATAAGGAAACACTACCTTTGAAATGTGTTGTACAGTTTATAAGCATTCTATATGATTTTCACCAAATTTGGGATAAGCAATTTGGGCATTGTAAAACCCCCAATTTTAATCCCTAGGAACTAGAATGTATTATGTAAATGTGAAATTAGGCTAGTGATTTGGTAAAGTTGGAAAGGGGCTGAAGTGCCTAGAAATGTAATACATTTATATATATTAATAAAATACATCGTTGGCTGCAAGATGGACAAGGACAAGAGATAGGGGGCTATGATTCCACGAGAGAGGGGGATACATGGGCTATGTATTTTTATTATATTTTATTTACCCATATTGGTTATAATTGAGAAAAGTGGTTACATGAACTTCTTGGGGAGACCATGTGATTCTTGGTTCTTATAGTTATATAAACCCTGTCTGTGGGATGTTTGGGGGTTGTTCTTTGTTCCTCTACATTTTACTCTTACACTATTTTCACTCTTTCATTTTTGGTTCCTCATTCTTGCTAATTTGTGTGCTCTTGGTCTGAGCATGGAAACGAATGGATGGAAGAGGAGAGCCATTGCTAGATGGATGTAATAAATTATTGATCATTCCAAGAGGGAACAGATGCATGTGTGCATGCGATTGATGGAAGTTCAAAAAGAACTTTCCACAGCTAAGAATCCTTAGAGTTTCCAGCAAGAAGATTTCCTGACAAATAGCACTAGAGCCCTGGAGAGGAATGGAACATCCTGAGGGACTGCATGGCAAAGAAAGGGGTTCATTTCTTTGGGTTATGTAGGCTAAAGGGGAAAGAGAGATGAAAATTAGGATTTGTTGTGTGGTTGGGAAACCATGAGAGCTTGTTAGCTAATTGGTGTGTTTTAGATTTGATCTAGGACCCATCCTTGTGGATTCATAGCCCTGGTTCGGGGGTGACACTGTTGTTGAGAGTGAATGAACAATAATATATATGGTTGGGAGGAACGTCCTTGGTTTGTAACCAATTGGTGAATGTTTGCTTGAAAAGTTAAGTGTTCTCTGTGTTTTCTGTATAATGTATATTACGTTGTGTATCCATTATTATCTCTAGAATTTGTATTTATAATATGCATGATTGTTGGTTATTGTTGTGCATGACATATTATTCATTTATTTTATGTTGTAGCATGAATCTATATTATTGCATGTGTGTGTTTCATGCTTCTTTGTTAATTAATTGTTATCACAATTCGAAATCGGTTTTGAAGTGTGTTTTCAAGTATCATGGCCAGCCTGTGGGAGCCTCGGTACGTTACATGCATCGCTCTAAAGAAGTTAAAATAAATAAGGACATACAATGGGCTTACTTCGAAGATGCCTCCTAAGAAACCTTTCCAAGCGGTGGTGCTGGAAATTTATATGGAAACTCAAGATCCATGAAAATATAAAACATTTATGTGGTTGATCTTGAATAAATCTCCCACCTTGGACAATTTACAAAAAAGGAACTTTGTGGGACCTAGTTGGTGTTATGCAAGCTAGATAAAGAAACAACCAATCACATCTTCATGTCTTTCCTTTTTTCAAAACAAGTTTGGAATGAGGTGGAAGGGATGCTTGGTTTAAAAAATGTATAGGTAGGTAGTGATATTGAGGAAGCATTCAAGAGATGGTGCAAAAATAAAGAAACTAGCAGGTTTAGAGCACTCCCAATAAATGTTGCTTGGGGAATATGGTTGGCCAGAAACCTGAAATTTTTTTAGGATAAGGAAACACTACCTTTGAAATGTGTTGTACAATTTATAAACATTCTATATGATTTTCCCCAGATTTGGGATAAGCAATTTGGGTATTGTAAAACCCCCAGTTTTAATCCTTAGGAACTAGAACGTATTATGTAAATGTGACATTAGGCTAGTGATCCAGTAAAGTTGGAAAGGGGCCAAAGTGTCTAGAAATGTAATACATCTATATATATTAATAAAATACATCGTTGGCTGCAAGATGGACAAGGACAAGAGATAAGGGGCTATGATTCCACGGGAGAGGGGGATACAGGGGCTAAGTCTTTTTATTATATTTGATTTACCCATATTGGTTATAATAGATAAAAGTGGTTACATGAACTTCTTGGGGAGGCCATGTGATTCTTGGTTCTTGTAGTTATATAAACCTTGCCTATGGGATGTTTGGGGGTTGTTCTTTGTTCCTATACATTTTGCTCTTATGCTATTTTCACTCTTTCATTTTTGGATCCTCATTCTTGCTAATTCGTGTGCTCTTGGTTTGAGCATGGAAACGAATGGTTGGAAGAGGAGAGCCATTGCTAGATGGATGTAATAAATTATTGATCATTCCAAGAGGGAAAGGATGCATGTGTGCATGAGATTAATGGTAGTTTTAGAAAGAACTTTCCACAGCTGAGAATCCTTAGAGTTTGCAGCAATGAGATTTCCTGACTAGTAGCATTAGATCCCTGGAGAGGAATGGAACATTCTAAGGGACTGCATGGCAGAGAAAGGGGTTCATTTCCTTGGGTTGTGTAGGCTAAAGGGGAAAGAGAGCTGGAAATTAGGATTTGTTGTATGGTTGGGAAACCATGAGAGCTTGTTAGCTAACTAGTGTGTTTTAGATCTGGCCTGGGACCCGTCCTTGTGGATTCATAGCCCTAGCTCGAGGGTGACACTGTTGTTGAGAGTGAATGGACAACAATGTCTATGGTTGGGAGGAATGTCCTTGGTATGTAGCTAGTTGGTGAATGTTTGCTTGAAAAGATAAGTGCTCTCTGTGTTTTATGTATAATGTATATTATGTTGTGTATCCATTATTATCTCTGGAATTCGTATTTATAATATGCATGCTTGTTGGTTATTGTTGTGCATGGCATACTATTCATTTCTTTTATGTTGTAGCATGAATCTATATTATTGCATGCGTGTCTTTCATGCTTCTTTATTAATTAATTGTTATCACAATTCAAAATCGGTTTTGACGTGTGTTTTCAAGTAGCATGACCAGCTTGTGGGCGCCTAGGTACATTACAGGCATCGCTCTAAAGAAGTTGAAATAAATAAGGACATATAATGGGATTACTTCGACGATGCCTCCTAGGAAACCCCTCCAAGGGGTGGTGTAGGTGGGATAATCCACTTATCGATGCATCGTAGTATATCTTTCAAAGTAGGTGTTGGTCATGGGACAAATCATTATTATGAGTTGTTGGCACTAAAACCGGTTTTGATGTTGGCACAAGAATATGGAGTTAGGCAAATCCAAATATTTGGAGATTCGTTGTTGGTTATTCAATGGATGAAACAATAAACAAAATTAAGTAACTTCACTCTCCATCCTATATTTACTAACGTTAGGTCTCTTCAAACTACTTTTTCTCATGTCTCATTTTCCCATGTATATAGAGAAAATAATAGAACAACAAATTAATTATCAAATGAAGGCATAAGATTGGACCAAGGGGTCTGGATGGCATTGGAAAAAAATCATACATGTTATTTTAAATATATAAACGAGCCTTGGATATAATTACTACATAGTTTTCATGTGACTACAAAGGATATTGCTAGAACCTAAATGCACCTTGACTTGTTAGGTTGAGAGCTTTTACATGAATTTTGGAATTGTAGTTTTAACTTTTGTTATATGTTTTAAAAGAATGTAACATGACATGGAACCTGGTATACTTTTGTGACTATAAGGAATAGTTAGTATGACTTTTTGGGATTGTTTTGAGGAGCAAAAACGAAAACTTATGTAGCATCTGACTATGTAATTATGTTTTTTTTATAAATAGAATTACGATACTTTTTTCTCTAGATATTTTTTTATTATTATTAATGATTTAATGTTTTTTTAATTTAATTCATAACTATTATCATTATCAATTTACTTAATAATAATAAATTTAATTATTAGGGGTGGCAGGTGCAAGGGGGGTCATCTTTGACCCTAAAAGAAATCGTGAAATAGACTTTGCCTAGGGTTTAGGAGAATCCACCAACAATAAAGAAAAAATGTTAGCATTGTATTAGGGGTTAAATATTCTTTAAAAAGGGGGAATAAAATATCTAATTGTAATCAGAGCCTTTTTTATAATAATTCAACAAATGTGAAATCAATTTGTTTCTTAGAATTCAATCCTTTCCAAAGTAATTCAAGGAGTTCAAGAGGTGGTGAGGAGTTTTGAAGGTGTTTAGGGCATTCCATAACCCGACAAATATTAAATTAAATTAGGGGGTCACATTAAACATTGGAATGATAAGCTTAAATGGGAGGGTTCCTATCATCACATACCTCCCACAAGTTTTAGTTTATCAAACCTTGGGATATGTGTGTTAATGGAGTTTATGGACAAGTAGAGCATCAAAATTAGTTTTATGAGATTGGAATTAACTTCATCTCGCTTCAATGTACCTCTCCCTCACTTCTTCAAGCATGGTGGAGGAATGGTTATTAATCATGACAAAATGGCTCTGTGTAGTGAAGGTCAGATTTTACCTCTTCTATTTTTTTGTCTTTGTAAGTGATCATGGACTATCGATCTAATTTGGTTCAAAGGCTCAATTTGGTTCACCTCATTTTTCAATTCTAGTAAGGTATGATGGTTTGGTTTCGATCTTGTTTTCTATGTGAATTAGGCCTTCGTTTGTGGCTCCTAACTTTGTGGTTTTCTCTCCTATTGGCCTTCATCAGTCTGGAATCTTCTTGGTATTCTCTTTGGCATTGGGTTTTGGTCCAACTTCAAGGCTTCGAAAAGGAGGGTCATAGGAATTTCAACCACTATGTCCCTTGTGAAATTTCTATCCTACATCAAGTCTAGAGGAGGAGCATTTACCAGATTGAGGATCTTTGGGTGCCTTCTCTCACTATCGTAGCAAGAAGGCAAGTTAGCTTGATTCTCATAGATCTAGGAATGTTGATTTATTAGCAATAGTGACTCATTAAAGCAAGAAAAATGAGAAATCAGAAGTAGACTTCAATATGCTTTATGAACGGGTCTTGTTACAAGCTTGCATTCTCTATTTTCTCTTCCAAGTATATCTATTGGCTCTATCAAAACAACAATTAAGGAAGAATAAATAGTCCAACAAGTGTAAGGAGACATGGAAAATGAAAATGCAGCCCTATAGTTCATCTTTCAGAAAAACATCAAACAAAGGGCCTAAGTGGGCATGTTTTCTTCTAAGTCCAGGTTTTATCATGCTTTGCGAGGTAGTTTTGTTACTGGCTCAATTCATTAGGTTTATACTAGTAGAATTTATAGTTAATTTGCCATAATTGTAAGAATTTCTCACATAGTAGGCAATCATTTTGAAATTTTGGGTCTTTTTGAAACTTTGATATTAGAAATTCCAACGTTTCTTTGTATTAATTCATTGTATGGTGCAGCCACAACCTTCTTTTTAATACAAATGATAATTGTTTTAGATTTTTTTAATATTTAATTATTATTTATTATTGTTATAATATTTAAATATTGATGAGATTGTTGATTATTAAGTCTATTTCATAACATATTAATCATGAGAACAAAAAACATGTATATATAAATGCAACACGCCACTAACATTCAATGAATTTCACATCATGAGAGCAAAAAACATATATCCATAAATGCAATTATGAAATATTACTACACTAACATTGAATCAATTGCACACAATGGAATAAAAAAACTATGTATATGTATAAACACATTAATGGTGAATTTTTAAATTAAATCTAAAAATAACCATGTATTGTTTTATGCTTGTAAACAAGTGGTACACAACAACCTTGGGGATTACATGCCAACATTCTATACAACATTAACGAAAAAACATGTACTTGTGTAAGGAAATGAAATGAATTTGACATCAAAAGTTGATTGAACTGTTGCGAGTTCCCTATTCATATTTTGAACCCTCCTTTTCCTTACTTTGTAGAAACATAATAAATGAACACGAGTTCAATAAAATAAAATAAAAATCATGACATTTAAAGAATATATATGTGTGTGTGTGTGTGTGTGTGTGTGTGTGTTAAACAATGGACAATACCCTTCAATCCCTTTGAATCGTCGTGAATTTGGAAGACTATAATATATTTCAATGAATAGATGAATAATTCCAACTATTTATAAGTTATAAAACAAGTTTTCTAAAATAGATCAGTTGGTTAAAGCGTGTGGCTATCAACCACAAGGTCAAAGGTTCAATCCCTCCTTCTAGCATTGTTGGGGTAAGTTCAAGCACATATTCTTTACTATTGCAACCTATTATTCAAGGGTGGCATGTGTGGGGGTATCACCTTCAATTTGAAAGGAAATTGTGAAACGATTTTTGTATGAGGGTTAGGAACAATGACTATTAATCAAGCAGAGGCAATATCGTTTTTTTAGGGGTTGAAGATTTGAAGCTTAAGTGGAATCGACAGACTCATTGTCATTGGGGACTCAATGATAATTGTGTTAAACTCGAGAAGTGTCCTCAGACACACAATTTTATTGATCAGGGAAACAAATTATTACATAGTGGGAGAGATGCAGAGCATATATATATAACCTCTCGAGCCTTATCTCAATATGCCAAGTGTCTTTGACCAACAACTCAAGGATAATCACTATGTCAAGGATGTGACAAGGGCAACCTAGGAAGCACACAACTTCTAGAATAAATTTATTAATCTAGGAAAAAAACTTTTGGATTATTAGGCTAGCTTTCACCTCTTTAATCTTGAAGTTTATTTTTACAAATGGCGAGTTCATCTCTAACCTTGGTGAATTTTATTTTTCCTAATGGCTTGGTAAAAATATCTGAAGTTTTATCTTTAGATGGACAATACATTGGCTTGATGATGTCATTGTTGATGAGTGTTCTGGTGAAGTGATACTTGGTGTCAACATGCTTGGTCTTGTTATGGAATACTGAATTCTTCCTCATTTTTATTGCTAATTGATTATCAATCAATAGAGTGGTTATTGATTTTTGAATAGCACCAAGATCCTGCAAAATTCTATAAAGCCAGACAATTTCACGTGTTCCTTCCCAACATGAAATGTATTCTCCCTCTACTGAAGAATTTGCCATTGTAGCATGCTTTTTGCAACTCCAAGATATTGTTGATGAACCCATATTCATTAAATATACTGATGTTCATGTTCTATCATTTATATCTCCAGTAAAATCTGCATCTGAATATGCAACAAGTGTAAATTTGTTGTTTTTCTTATAGAGGAGACCAAAATCTTTTGTTCCTTGGATATACCTGAGGACACTTTTTATTTCATTCCAGTGACTTTATCTAGGTTCCAACATGAATCTGGAAAGAACAGTGACTGTGTATGGCAAATCTGGATGAGTGTTTGTCAAATAGATGAGGATCCCAATCAACTGTCTATAGTTGGTACTATTTACCAGTTCCCCCTTCAAATTTTCAAAGTTTTAAGTTCTATTCCATAGGACTAAGAGAGGGTTTCCAATTATCCATGCCAAATTTCTTCAACAAATCTGTAGCATACTTGTTTTGATTAAGGAATATTTGATGACGTTGTTGTGAAACTTCCACTCCAAGATAGTATCGAAGTGGCCCCAAATCTGTCATTTTGAATCCTTTTTGAAGTTCCTATTTTACGTGCTTGATGTGAGCTTCATAACTCCCTACAATGATTAAGTCATCAACATAAAGAACAATGATCACCAAGTTTTGACCTTGCATCATGTAATGTAGAGTATCATCAGACTCATTGCGATGAAAACCAACAAGCTTAAGGTATTCATCCATCTTGGCATACCATGCTCTAGGTTTCAGTTTCAAACCACATAAGGCTTTAATAAGCTCGCATACATTTTTCTCCTTTCCTTTAAATTTAAAACTAGGGGGTTGAGTCATATAAACTTCTTCTTTCAAATCAATATTAAGAAAGGCACTTTTGACATCCAATTGATGAAGTGTCCAACCATACTGTGCAACCAAATTTATCACCATTTTGATGGTGTTACACTTTGTTGTTGGAGCAAATGTTTCTTCATATTCAATTCCTTATTTTTGAACAAATTCGTTTGCGACAAGTCTTGCTTCGTATTTATTTACTTCACCATTAGCTTAATACTTGATTCGGTAAACCCATTTGCAGCCAATGGGTTTAACATTTGTTGGATAATCAACAAGTTTCCATGTTCCATTTGCAATTATTGAATCATACTCATCAACCATGGATTGTTTCCATTCTTTTTGCTTTATTGCTTCTGCAAAAGTTGTTGGTTCAATAAAATCATGAGTTACTAATGCAAAATTTGATTGAGATGAAGTGGAACTTCTAGTTCCTATTTTTTCTTGTTCATCTAGATGAACATATTTAAGAAGTTGTGTGAACCATTTCGGTCTACTATGATGTCCCTGTGGTGAAGTTATTGCAGTGGATCTATCCTGGACTGAAGACTCGTCATCAGAGGAAGATTATCTAGGTGGATATTGGTGGCCACCCACCTATTCCAACTCGCTCCTCTTGACACTTTTTAGTTCAACACGTTCTTCTGTAATTCTTTGTAATTGTGGGTTCTACATTTTCGGGGCTTTCTAAATCCCTACACATCTTGCAGGTGGAGATTGGTGGCTGCCCATCTAATCCAACTGACTTATTTTGGAAGTTTTCATGTCAGTTCATCTTTTTGTACTTCTAGGGCTGTTTTGGGGCCCTAAACAAAGTTTTTTTGGATTTCCACATTCCAACTATAGATGAAGTTAAGTTTGATGGAATAATGTGTAGTTCTTGAAAATACCTTTCCAACGAGCTATCACGCTCCTAAAACGGAGGTCATATGCAAAAGTTACGACCCCAGGAAGTTGAGGTACCAACTTACCCATCAGGGCCCACATAACTTTTGGTGTTTCATATCCTAGGGTTAGGTTTTTGGATGTCTAGGGTTTTGGAATTCATGAGTAATGTTAAAAAGGCCTATGGAGCCTCATTTTAATTATTTATTCTCATACGGATGCGCATAGCAGCCACATCTCTTCTCAGAGATAGCTACCACCATTCGAGCAAGTTGTTTCAGTTCTGCAGTTTTACAGTTTCAACATATTTTATTTATTCAATATAAGTTATTTTTCATTGGATATATGTTGTAGTTCTTTGTATTTATGTGTTATGGTATTCAATCTGTTAGTCATTTCATTTTGCTCATAAATCTGGATTAGTGGTATGAGAGCGGTCTGCTCTTCATTTGTTTTTCTTTGTGCATGTTCCCAACGAGATCTAGGTACAATAAGTTGGGACTCGAACTAGTCGAGTCTTTGCAATATCGACCACACCGAACCTGACCACAACTCATGGGGGACGAGAAGAAATATGTTGGAGTAGGAGATCCTTTTAAAATGTTGCTCTAGGAAGCCCTTGCACGACAAAGGAATGAGATGATGGACAACTTTGCACAGATCCTTCATTGGCTGCCCACAGGAGACACATCTTCATCAAGCGGCCACACAACCCCCTTCAAGGTACAAGTAAATTTTGATATTCCATTATTTGAAGGACCGGTAGATGCAAATGTTGTAGATAAATCATTGAATCTGCTCGAAGGGTATTTTTTAGTCCACAATTTTTTCGATAGGGAAAAGATTACTTTTTCACTCCTCAAGGCCATCCCCCATGTTAAGGACTGGTGGGATACGTACACTAAGCAAAGGGCCACAGAGGAATCTTCAATATTTGCAGTCACCCCCACCTGAGATTCCTTCAAGGATGCCATTAAAGAACAATACTACCATGTTGGAAGCTACGAGGACCAGTACACAAGATGGACCACGCTGCGTCAAGAAAGGTACCAGACAGTACCATATTTGACCAATATTTTCCATACTTTGCGCACCAAATTGGGTATCAAAGACTCTAAAAAACATTGTTGCTCAAATACCAAGGTTGTCTTCACAGATACATCCAAAGAGAAATGGAGTTTCTGGACATCGCATCATTAGGTGAGGCTTATAGATATGTTGTCAAGATTGAGCATAAATTTAAGTAGAAGAGGTGAGAGTTTGGATTTGCAAATTCCTCACAGCTGAAGCAGGGAAAAGGTGGCCCCAACTCACTAAACAAGGGACAGATCAAAGATGGCTACTTTGAAGACACCCAATCCAAGTCGCAGCCCAAGAAGGGTAATGAGAAATCGAAGAAGGACACGAGAAAGTGGTGTGAATACCATAAAATCTCTTAGCACAACACCGAAGAATGTCGCTCCAAGCAGTCACTGGTGGTTGAGCTAAAAGCTTCCAAGTCAGAGGCAGATTATTACTCCGAATCAAATCCAGAAAATGGGAAGCAGATCATTGATGTTGAACCTAGTGCCACTGCCACTACCACCAAATTCCACCCAAGCGAACCAAAAGAACCAGAGGAAGGGGAATGCCTCTTTCACTCACAAATGTGGGTAAAGGGGACTCCGCTACATTTCATTGTCGATAAAAGCAGTCAGAAGAACCTAATTTCAGCAGAGGTCATCAAGCAGTTGGACCTACCGATAACACTGCACTCGCAACCCTACACCATCGGCTAGCTTCGCTAAGGACAAGATCTTCGCGTCATCCAACAGTGTCATCTGCCCTACAACATCAAGCCCTTCAAAGACAAGGTATTGTGTGATATTTCTCCCCTTGAAGTTTGTGATGTTCTTTTAGGCCAACCATATTTGTAGAAGCGACATGTTGTGTATGAGTCCAGACTCCACAGTGTTATTATTACTTTGGGTAGACAATTGTACAGGATACCAGAGGTAGCG
>JASDQU010819981.1:0-15741 GCA_032191745.1 Picea mariana
ATGACCTCCACTATTATCACTATGGGCCCTCTGGGGCCCCCGACTATCTCTCTAGCTACCTTACACTCCAAACCACCGCTTCACATTCCTCACATCCCATTACACAGGAATGTCCACAACCCATAGGCTAGGGAAGATCATAACTATAGTTTGGTAGACAACTTAGCACAATCCCCGGCTGCCATGTCAGTCTTGGAAGTTCTACAGACTTGTCCTACTCAGCGGAAATCACTACTTTCTACCTTGGGGGCAGTTGACCCTGCAGATACCCGACTCATTACCTTTGATCTTGATAGCGGAGAACCTCATCTTCTCACCTTGATCACTTTTCAAATACCAGTGAAAATACGGAACATCACAGTTCATCGGTGTATCATCAATGAAGGTGCATCTACATGCATTATGTCCAAAACAGTATGGTAGAAACTTGGTTCTCTGGAACTCATACCCTCTGCCATCACATTACGAGCGTATGACAGATGACCATCATCTCCTGAAGGGCTCTTCCAAATGTCCCCGTTGAACTCGGGGGTGTTGTTCCTGAGTCTGTCCTAAGGCTTGGAGTACAGTGTCAAGGCATCCGAAAGTGTGTAAAAGATGTATACGAAGATAAAATCACCTTCTGTATAGGAAACTAATGAAGGTTTCTACGTTCTAGATGTCTAGCTTCCAACTGTTCCTGGGTAGTAATATCTTGTTTGATGGCTGCCCATGAACGTTCCAATTCCTCTCGGGTTGTCGTAGTTTTAAGAATTGTGTCAAAAAGATTTAAAGCGATGTGTATTTGATTAGCCAACCCGGGTTGAATATTTGATTGAATTGCTAAGGGGACAGTCATCGAGGAACAGTACAAGTATGAAATGATTTAACGAGAGATTTCAATGCTGTTCAATTCGGTCAAGGTGAAAAGAAACCTTTGCATGAAGAATGAAATAAAAAATGCAAACTGAAGGCATTTTCCCGTAACTGTGTTATTTTCAATAAAAAGACGTGGGATGAGAGAAAAACGTTTAGCTGAAGACAACATAAGGTTCCTATCAATAGGAAACTCACACATACCTAGAAGAAGAAACTAACATGGACATAATTGATATAGTGTAAATAAATACATGATTCTGTAAATGCAAATTGGTCTTACACCCGCTAAAGCTGGTGCAGAGGAAAGACAAGAGACAATTACAGAAAGATAAAATCCCTTTCACTACAGTAGTGGTCGTACTAAATTATAGTGATACACATCAATTATGTAGAGAAAAATGAAAAGAAACAAATAACATAACAAAACAAACTTGCAACACAGTCGTGACAGACTTAGGAATCTCCAAATTTGCTTGTATTAACTTCCTTCATGCAAAAACTCTCTTACAGTTAGGTCCCAAAAAGTCCCGCCTTTTTTTCTTCTTTCTCTGTTCTATTTATACAAATTGTGCCAGGTGCTTCCTTTAGGTGACTCAGTGCATATGATACATCTGTTCGTAAAACTGGATACAAGATGTGGCGGTTCCGTTTGGCAGCTGTTAGGAGCGAAATTACTCCATCTCTTCTACTCTGTTTTCAAGAAGTGTCAGGTGCTTGTCTTTGCATAGACTCAATGCATATCCTACATTTGTCCAAGAATTGGGACACTAGCTGTGACGACTCTGCTTGACAAATGGCTTCGGTAAGATAGCACTCTCAAGCTAATTGTGGAAGTTTATTTCCCACATATGCGTCAACAATAGCAAGGGTGTCGAGTTGTGTGCTGGGTTGAATTAGATGCTCATCAATTTGAGCCATTTCTGCCCTGTCCATTTTAGATATTTCCATCTAATTTCTCTCATTTTTCTCCTTCATGTCGAGGAAAATATGCTCCATATTCATTTGCCTTAGCGTTTCTGTGTCTCCTCCACTCTCCATCCCTAACAGCTCACCATTTATGACTTTGAAGGTTTCTTCTAGTGAATTCGTCACTTTTTGTGCATGCTCCTTGCTTAAAGTAATATCATAATCTCAATTCTTTAACAAAATATTACCCCTAGTCTGTTCGGCAATGGAGAGCCTGGGGGTCCCTGCTGAAAATCTGTTGTTGGTAGCTATCACTGCTTCCTGGAAGACGATCCGAGCAGCTTCTGCGTTTCTTTCCTTGACAATCAGATTCTCAGAAATCTGATTCATTAACAAGCAATATTTTCGAAACTCCCCTATCTTGTTTAGTAGACTCTGTTGAGCAGAAGAGACCCTGCTCCAAATGTCGATTGCTCGGGATTTAACAATCTCGATGTCAATCACCTTACTTTTTGCGACCTCTAACTGAGCCTGTAATTGTGTAATCGTATCCCTCTGGTAGCCAGACTGCACCTGACCATCTCGGATCACTAAATTTGCCTGTTCTAGCTTGGTCTTGAGGACCTCGATTTCTTTCTTATCAGCCAATTGGGCCAGCTCTATTGCTCCACTCGCTTGACTCTTAGCATCTTCCACAGCCATAGCTATTTGGGCTTCAAGAGTCTTGATCAATCGATTCTTTTCTTTGAGCTGATTTTTTAACGTCGCGACCAAGAATTGATTTGTCGTCGCGTACGCTCCCAGCGTCCCTGCAATATCTGTGGTAAATTCATCTTTCCTTTTGTTCATCCCATCGGTTATCACTTTGAACTTTTTAACAGTGGACTCTCCCTCTTGATGAAATTCCTGCTTAACTACAGCTTTTCTTTTTCTGTCAAAAAATAAATCATTAGGGGGGAGTTCCTCTGCNTTTGAGTTTCAGGTGGGTCGGTGTTTTTCACTTCCGCCTCTGGACCATGTTCCTTGGGTGGGTCAGTTGTCTCTTTTTCTGTTTCGGGATCCTTCCCCTATTCGGGATTCTTCTCCTGCTCGGGATTCTTCTCTTTTTCGGGACTCTTCTCTTGCTCGGGATTCTTCTCTTGCTCCCCTTCCTAACATTTTTCGGGATTAGAAGTTTGTCCCTCAGAACTTTCGGCCTCCTTTTCTTTATCCTTGGAAATTCCCAAACCTCCCAGCACAACGGGGAGGCATCTTTTCCTATTCTCTTGAAATTTTAAAACAGAATCCCTGTCTTCGGGTGCTCGAGATCTAATTCAGAATTGTACTTCCGGATAGGATCTCGCCCCTCGGAAAACATCATTCGAGGGTGAGCATTCATGTTCGAACCTCTTTAATCCTCAATTTCCCAAATGGGTGCTTACGATCCTCTATGGATCATGCTTTTTATACTCAATATAGGCCAAAGTCAAGCCTTCTAAGGTTGCAGCCTCAGCCTTAGCATGTCCAAAATCTAATAAGGAATAGGAATTTAATCGAACAGGGAAAGACGGCCATACCTTCTTCGCTGATGCTTTCAGTTCTTTGCTTACACCTCCGATCACTATTTGTCGAGCAATCTCGCAACATGCCAGTTTGTCGGGAATAAATTGTGGGAGTGCCAGAGGAGGAATGGCAGCCCCGAAAACTCTAAAATAGGAAAATTCTTCTTCTATATACCAGTCTGCGATACTGTTCAGGTTCGCAGTAATGTTATCCGAGATGCGGGGTGGAAAAAGACCAAAAATGGTGATGTGCAGGGGCACCATCACCCAGTTGAAGATCTCATAAATAAACTTATTTACATTATTTTCCCACAGCTTATCGTGGTACTCATGTACAATTTTTTCCTCGGTTGGACTCCAAGCCCAATTCATTAAAGGGAAAGGCGTCATGGAGCAAATTGCATCCATGATATATGCAGACATGAAGAATCCGGATGCCCTCCCGACTGTTTTTTTCTCCCGGTACTCTGTGACCTTGTCGAACAAACTATTGGAGAGAATCTTTTCCCAATTGAATGAGCTACCTTATGCTACCCGAAAGATGAGAGGTACCCACCGGATGTAAAAATGTGCGGTATCCTCACTGCCGAAAAGTCGGCACGCCATCATTGCCACATATATGAATGGTGGCTCCAGCGAAGAAATTGAATACACACCCTTATCATTTACTCTGAATGTTGTGGAGCGCGAAACCCAGTCTTTTATCAAACCACCCATGGTTTTATCATATTCTTCGCACTCCTTCTTTTTGAATTCCTGCAGGAATTCACTGCCATATATATATTTAGAAGTCGTTGGCAGCTTATACATAGACTGGATATGCTCTGGTCTGAAAGTCCCGACCGTGTTTCGTCGGTCATTTATGATGGTTCTGGTGGGTAAGTCGACATGATCCAATGCCCATCGGATCATGTCGTAGTATGGGAGCAACCGAGGTCTGGTTGCAACCGGGTGCATCCCCGACTGAACAATTGTCTTGTACTTAGTGTTTAGGTCGTCCATTACAATATCAATGTCATCGTCATCTGAGTCTGGGTAGTTTACCAACCTGGATTTCAGAATATCTGAGATATTCGACCATGTGTCTACCGAGCCGTCAGTCTGAGGAGAAGTATCTGAGATGTTGTCTGAACCCTGTGCTGCAACATCGACACCCGCTTTCACTGCTCTTCTTGGTGCCATAGCTGAAGCTTGCTTTTTTTCTCTTCTGCAGTAGACCTGTGTATACATGCGGAAATGAGTTCCCTCGAAGAAAGGTGAGCTCTGTATGCATATGAAAAATGTCCAAAACAGAATGAAACATTTCATATATATTTGAAAACCCTGTACCCTTTGAACAAGTCTACCAAATCGCAAAATAAAACCAAATTTATTGTATGAACCTGATCCTATTTGTTCGTGGATCTACCCTAAATATTACATTAATTACATCAATGCTTGGAGGCTTTCACAGGCAATCGGGTCATGGAGAGCAATTAAATCCCTCAGGAAGTGTTCCAACCTTGATGCGCGGGACGTACCTTGCTTAATTTCATTTTTATAAAATTTCAAATCTTAACGACTTAAAGATTTCCTCGCTTTTCGCCACCTCGTAAATTTCCCTTTAACGTTTTGACTTTACAACTCGCGAGACTGCGAGTTCCGATTTTAGCATTAATTAACAATAATCGCGATGTGGCAGATCCTTAATGAAATGATTAACTTTATCGCCATATCGTGACTCAGGAATTCGAAGACAAACTTTTAGGAGAATGATATGCCGAGTCGCGATGCAGCGATAATTAAGCCTCGAATTAAGAGAAGGAAATCTTAGATTAGGCGATTAATTAATCTCGCTATAATTATGTCGCAACTTCGCGAATCAGATTTTTGGACACTTTAACTTTACGAAAGAAAATGCTGAGTGGCGATGTACCGAGAACCACGTTTAACCGTGGTCAGCTTTTTACCCTTGGTTCTTGACTAAGGTTATCAAAAATTTATCGCGTTCTCGGCCCTTGAGGTTGTAAAAACAAAAATTTAGAGTCGACGAATGTTGAGGCGCGAAACCCCGATGATGTCTAATCAAGGGTTAAAGGTTTTATCCTAGTTAATGCCTTGGGTGAAATTTAAAAACGAGTTCACATTTTCGCGACTCGGGACTTGGGAAATCAAGAAATAAAGTGTCTGACTGGTGAGACCCCGAAATAAAACAAAATAGAAAATGTTCTTGCGAATGGTTCTATTTTAAAAGCAGGAAAATCATTTCTGCTTAGGCGACAAGATTTACAGAGTTTTAAGATTCCAGAAGGGGAAGAAAATAAACTTTAGATCTCAGATATTAAAATTTAAAATTGCGTAGGGTGAAAAACAAGGGCGACTCCAACAGGGGGAAAGACTATTCTCATCGATATCGAAGTTATCGACACCCCGCTCGATTATAATATCCTGTTCGGTTGTAGCTACATGTACGCTATGAAGGCAGTGGCATCTTCCGTCTTTCGGACAATGATGTTCCCTCACAATGGGAATATTGTGACCATTGACCAAGTCTCACATTATGAGTCTAACCCATCTGCCAAACTCGATAACATTCTTCCTCTCATTCACACAAACCAAGATGCATATCCACTTGTCGAGATGGGTCCTAGGATTTTTAAAGATCCATCCTTGTTAAGGACGTACCATGGAGCACCACCACTCCTTCATCCTACTAATCAAGTATGTGTCATATCATCTAACGGAACTCACATAGAGGATACCCCTCCTCCTATAAAGGCTTCTTTCATATCTGACGTCCCATTCGTCATAGAAACCCCTCCTCAAAACCCCCCTTGACACTCGTCGATCCCACCAGTCCATGATTCCACCTCTCCCTAAGGACATAGTCCAGTTTGGGAGATAGTTCCCCAACCCCTCACTCAAATTCCCTTCTTTTACCCTCCAAATGGTATAGAAGCTTTTCAGGTATCCGCAATGCTCACACTACCTAATATGGTGTTAGCAATCCCAGTGTGGTATTTACACCCACCTGAGATGGTCCCTCGACCATCCCTTCCCCCATAGGAAGGAATCCCCATGACGATTCCTATCCTTACCCCCACCACTCCCCCACTCACTAATCCCCCTATTACAGCTGGGGGCAGGAGAAAGAAGAAGGAGCCCACCGCTCCACTTCCTCCATGCATACCACCACCTTGCACACTATGTGAGAAAGACGGCCACCAAACCAATAGCTGTCCATCACTAGCTAAATTATGGAATTTGATCCCCCCCAATCAAACTCCCACAACACCCGCCACTACTACTAATCCCACCACTACCACCCACCCTTCCAGTCGTAAAGGGTTGAGGACCAAATATTCTTGTGCTATATGTTCAGAGTATGTCCATTATACCCATCATTGCCCAGCACTACCACGCTTTTGGCAGACATTAGCCGTTGTACACCAGAACTTCCAGAACAACCCCAACCCTGCTACGTCCTCGTCAACAAATATCACTGACGTCCGCTATGTCACCACTTTAGTCAATGAACGTATGAGACGCCCTTTCTCTCTCTGCGATTCATTTTCTCATTTTACATACTAGTGTCCTATGATCCTTGAATACAGGCAACGACAATTGGCCCTGCTTCATCATCCCGTAGAGGCGATAATTGACATTACCTCGTCACTAGAGGATCTTCGTGTCATTTCTCCTGAGCCTGAGGCACTCCCAACGCCTCCATGGTTCTTAGATGAAGTCTCTGAGGATTTACCCCGCAACCCCCCCCAACTCTCCTGCTCATTCCTCTACAGACACTCTCCACCCAACCACCACGGGTTCCCCTCAATACTTCAATATATGGTTTATGTCGAGTGAACCCTCACCATCTCCTAACCATGTTCCCCCTGTTTCTTCACCAGAGGAAAACCACACAACCACTATCACCGAGATCACTCCTCACGACCCCTTGTATTCCTGTCAATTCCAATGCGACGAAGACATACTTGAAGAGTTAAATCACATGGACTCTCCCTGGGATGCGTTACACCATTGCGCACTCTTCTCTCCATAGGAAGCCTCCATGCCTCCTAACCAAAACCCCATTTACATAGTTGAAACCAAAGATTTTATCCCATCAGGGCCTATTGATTGGTTCAATAATCCCATTCCTTCTCTTAATGCGTTTGAAGAAGGCAACATGGCCAACATTTCCCCCACCATCAAAATCAACATTTCCATTAAACATGGCATCGTCAAAGAAATCACCATTGGAGTTGCTTGCACTCCTCAGGAAATCGCCGCATATAAAGCCCTCTTCCAGGAATATAGGGATATTTTCACCTAGTCATACATGGAAATGCCTAGCCTCGATCCCTCTATTGTCGAACATCGCATCGATACCTGGCCTGAAATCACACCAGTTCGCCAAAAACAGCGACCGCTACACCCATCCAAAGCTACGGCTATCAAAGCTGAAATTGACAAATTACGTGCTGTTGGGTTTATTTACCCCATCGCTTATACCTCATGGGTTTCCAGCCCTATATCCATCGACAAAAAACAGGGCACTATCCGCATTTGCATAGACTTTCGCGATCTCAATAACGCATGTCCCAAAGACAACTTTCCAATGCCTTTCATCGATCAAATTATCGACGACTGCGTCGGCCACGAGGCTCTCTCCTTTATGGATGGATTCTCTGGCTATAACCAAATTCAAATCCACCCAGCTGATCAGTATAAAACCACATTCACTACCCCATGGGGTACTTTTGCATATCGTGTCATGCATTTCAGCTTAAAGAATTCCGACGCAACTTTCCAGTGGGTGATGATATACATCTTTCACGATCTGGCTAAAATCATCCTCGTCTATTTGGACAACCTCACAGCTCGATCCAAGAAATGCACCCAGCATCTCGATGATTTACGAATCATCTTTCAATGGTGTCGTCAGTACAACATCCACTTGAATCCTCTCAAGTGTGTGTTCTGTGTCACTGCAGGGCGCCTCCTCAGTTTTATTGTTTCCCAAAGTAGTATTACCATGGACCCCGTCAAATTCCAAGCTATCACCAAAATTCCACCTCGCTAGAATTTACGGCAACTTCAGAGTCTTCAGGGAAAAGCTAACTTTCTTAGACGCTTTGTCCTGGATTACACCATACACGCACATGGTTTCCTTCACTTACTACGTCACGACATCCCATTTCACTAGGATGACCACACCCAACAGTCATTTGATGATCTTAAAGCAGCGCTTTCAAATGCACCTTTAATCGTGGCTATATCCTCTACGTATCCGCATCATATGTATCAGTAGTTGGCATCCTCGTCCAGCTTGGAGATGACAATCATGAACATGTCATTTATTACGTTAGTAAAAACCTCTCAGGGCCACCCTTGAAGTGTAAACACGAAGAGCAACTTGCTCTTACAGTTGTCCTCGCAGTCCAGAAACTGCACCATTACATTCTACTTCGCACCACAAAGGTCATCGCAGATTCCAACCCTATGCAGTACTTGCGCAGCCATCGGCAATTTAACGAAAAATTTGCTCGATGGATCGTTATCCTTCAGGAGTATGACCTCGATTTCTCAACACCTAAGAGTAATAAGGCCCTCTTTCTCACCGAACTTGTCACGACCCTCCCCTCTAACACCACCAGTGCCCCCGTCAATACCGAATTTCCCGATGAACATCTCTTTTACATTACTTCGGATGATCCTTGGTACGACGACCTTCTCGTCTACCTCCCAACTCAAAATTTTAGTAACCACCTTTCATGGGATGATCGTCAACGTATTCGCCATCAGCCCCCCCGCTACCTTCTCATCGGAGACATCCTATACCGGCGGGATGTCGATACCATTCTTCGTCGATGCCTGACTATTGACGAGGCCGACAGAGTCTTAAATGACTACCACAACGGTGCATGTGGGGGCCATCTTTTGGGTATATCCGTTGTTCAAAAGATTATCCGAGCCGGTTACTTTTGGTCTAACTTGTTTCATGATTGCATTCATGTCATGAAACGATGTGAGCAATAAGCCAACAAAGCCCGACCTCCCCCCGCTCTCCTTCACCCTGTCATTACTATCGGCCCTTTTTGTAAATGGGGCATCGAATTTATGACTTGTAATCCCCCCTCCAGCAATGGCCACAAATACATCGTTGTTGCCTTGTATTACTTCACCATATGGGTCAAAGCTATGCCCACTTTCAACAACACCGTTGACACTGCAGCGCGTTTTTTCTTTAACCACGTCATATCCCTCTTTGGAGTACCCCTCCAACTTGTTTTCGACCATGGGAAACACTTCAAGAATGAGATCTTTGTCAAACTCTCATCTTGATTAGGCTTCTCTCATGAGTTTGCCTCACCATATTACCCTCAGTCTAACGGATAGGTTGAGGTAGTTAACAAAGTCCTCAAGACCATGTTACAGTGCACGGTTAATAAACATAAAACCAATTGGTATCATATGTTATTTTCTGCGTTATGGGATTATCAAACGGCTATGAAGACTGCTACTGGTTTCACACCATTCCATTTAGTCCATGGGGTCGAGACAACTCATCCCATCGAGTGTGAAATTCCCACCTTATGCACCGCAACTGAGCTATTACCTGACACTACTCCAATGGAGCAGTGCTTGCTGAACTTGGACTCTCTGGATGAAGATTTTCGATCTTCCTTACAGAACAATGAGGTCGCTAAAAAACGATCCAAGGCTACCTTTGGTCGCCATGTCAACCTTCGATCATTCCGCGAAAGTGACCTCATCCTGGCTTATGATATTGCTCATGATACCTTTGGCCACGTCAAATTAGAATCACTTTGGCATGGCCCTTACATTATCCAACATTGCCTCACCAAAGGCGCATATATCCTGGCCTCTCTCGAAGGCCTCTCTCTTAAGGAACCCATCAATGGGTTGTATCTCAAGAAATTTTATGCTTAAAAGTAGTCATTCTACTTTAGGTTATTTCTTTTTCTAGCATTTTTTAATCTTTTTCTCCTCCCCTCTCGTCTAAACTATCCTTTGTGCTATTGATAGATGCTTCCTCCACCAGCCTACCACATCGGTTATGCCGACGGCGCCAGCCATTGGACACAAAATCTCACTTCGGTTGCTTGGGCTCTTTACACCACGTCACATGAAATGCTCCATTCCAGAGGCATATGTTTGGGGTCAGCAACCAACAACCAAGCCGAATACATTATTTTCATTGGCCTCCTGGCCGCCACCAGCATCATCATATTCGTCACCTTAGCGTCTTCCTCGACTCTCAATTAGTCATTCTCCAGCTCAACAATATGTATCGCGTCCGTGATCCATGCCTCTTCTGCAAATACCTGCAGGTTAGGTTGTTATCTCGACATTTTGATTCCATTACATTTACACATATTCCAAGACAATTGAATCAAATAACAAATCACATAGCTAACATGGTGTTAGATTGCATATATCACATCAAGCTACCTCTACACATACATAAACACATCACAAAACCTGTCACAACATATATATAGAATGAACGTACTCAAATCATTAGCAAAAAACATGTAGACAACATCAGGATCTCAAATATGTATACTCATGTATATATAAAGGCCCATCAGGCCATGTGAATGTTTACATACAAAAATACATGTATCCGCAGGCCAATGCAGCGCCTCGGTACAAAAAATGGGCTCACAGGCCTATATACAACAAAAAAAAGATATACATCATGCACCACTCATGGTGCCTCTATCGCACCACCACATGCTCCTCCCTCAGGCAGTGGCAGCCCACCACCACCTGCCCCAGGCGATGGTGGTCCACCCCCTACAGGACCCTCCTGCCCCGGCGGTAGGCATCCACTCATCATAGCAGTCACCACAGCTTCTTGTCGCACTATGGACCGCCATGGTGGCAGTACCCCCACACACTGCTCCAGGAAACTCTCGTCCTGGATGCACGACCACACGCCCTCAGGCACATCCTATAAAACCATCTCCAGACAACGATGTATATCATCAAAATCTACTCTGACCATCGCCGGAGGAGTGTGTAATGGCCCCACACTAGGGTCATCGAACCGGTGCCTCCTCGCTGCCCTCTCTGGCTCAACTGGTCGCCCCGCGGCATCCTCCCGCCAACGTCTCTCTCCCCGCGGAAGTCTCTCCGGCTCCTAACGAGCCGACGCTCTCTGCAGCTCTACCTCGCACCTGCGAGGTGCCACATATGCATATACAAACAAACAATAGATAGTATCAGTATCTATATCATAAACGTATGGACGACTATCTCAAAAAAAAAATACACAACCATACATATCTACATCATCAATCAACATACCTCAATGATCAAGAACCTCCCCATGAGGTAGCAACATATCTGGATCATCTCGGAAGTCCACCCCGGCATAGTGGTACTGCAAAATCACCTGCAGCATCTGTCACCATACCTGCATTGCCTTTGCCGAAAATAACTGGCCCCCTTCGCCACCACCATGGCGAAGAAATACAGTCAACCACCACCTCAACCACGGCTCCCGCGCCCCAGGCACACTCAATAATATCCTCGGGCGCAACATCAACACCCTCTCGAGAAACCAGGACACTAGGATGGACTCGAACGTAGGAGCAAGCGAAACGCTCGCCGACCAACACTCTCTCCAGTACTAGAAGCTGGCCACCACTAATCTGTTGGGTCGCCAGTGACCCATCTACCCACACAATCATCCTTGCTATACAGCAATGCACCAGGGAATCTATGGCCGATATACTCACCACCATCCCGGACATAAAGTTCTGACCTAAACAATATCTCCGACCAATATCGATGAGAAAAGTAGTCATAGGCAGCACCGGCTCTGTCGGTAGGGGTTTTCCCCAAAAAGGGAGCCCAGTCAAGAAATATACATCCTCCACCACAGTGAAGGGGATCTGCTCTCCTCGCACGAGGAAGTAGTGCAGCTCTGGACTCCACATCTGGATCAAGAACTGTAATAAATACTTCTGTGCCTGTATCAACGGGCACTCAAAGAACTTTAGCAACCCACAGGTTTCCAAAGTCACATGCACACCGGGCTTTTCAATGGCCATGGCATCTCGCAATTGAGCCCAGTCTCGCTCTCGCCACCTCACTGGCATTTTCACCACTGTCCACCTGCAGACAACACAGAGTCCTATATCAGCTCAAGCAACCATCAACAACATCAAAAAGACTCATTTTATACACTTCAACCTTGCCTCCTAGTCGCGGTTTTGTCACCCACAGGCGTGCACACAGGTGTGCATCGAACACATGCATGCCTGTTCACTACACAGGTGCGCATCAATGCGCACCTATTTTCTACACAGGTGCACATCGATGCACACCTGTTTGATACACAGGCACGCTCCCAGGTGTGCATGTTCACCATACAGGCGCGCACAACTGCGCGCCTGTTCAAACCTACATACGCGCACTTATGCGCGCCTGTTCACCCCACAGGCGTGACCGTAGAGTGAAATTTAATTCCTTTCTACCGCGCCCCCATGCGCATATATCCGGTGGGCAGGTGCACACGTATGCATGCCTATCACCGGATCGCTCATGCATGTGGGGCCCATACCCCCTAAATACCTCTGTACGGCCCTCCGTATAGCCCTTGCCCAAAAAATTGAAACCCTATTTCTATGCAGGATGATCAGACCAATAACTTGATACTCACAGATCACCAATCGAATGCCTCACCCTCTCTGATTCTCCAAATCTCCTCTGAAAACTGCTCGTCAAGTCACTATTTCAGCAGGTACAAATGAGGTGGAAATGTGGGCCCTACAGCTATATATAGGCCTTTTGCCAAACTTCCACTCACTATTTCGGGAGCTCACGATGTCCATTTTTCAATCCGTCTTCAGCCACAGGATCAGCACCCCGTCATCTACATCACAGTAGTTCATGGGCCTCTTTTCATCCTAAGCCCCTGGGGCACCTTTTTTATCCATGGTCCAGTATGCATGCACATATTTCATGCTTATCAAATACATGCTCATATCTTCGATTCTTTTCAGATATTGTTCACTTTGGGTATTTGGTTTTCATGTGTGCAGGTACTTGATCATCATACATTGACACAACCCCTTCAGGTATACGCTCAGCACTGACATGTAGTCTTTCCCTCTGTACCGCATTTACATTTCCATTCACACCCTCTGATATTGGCCTCTAGGATCCCCATTCCCGGCTCTGTAGTACCCATGCCTCCATTTGCATCTTTGGTACTGTTACCCGGTAGCATTCTTACCCACATGAGTTGTCCCATTCATAACACCTTTTGCCACTTTTTTGATAGTCATGTTGTTTTTCATTACCCTTTAGGGATGGGAGTCTCGATAATCATTCATCATGTCGCGAATCAGCGACATACTCCTTCTCCTCATTTTGCTAGATTTCCCACACGGACTCCCAGATTATCTCTTTATGGTTCTATTTTTTACCTGCACCTCCTTAGTATCATGAACCCTCCATTTCATCCACAATCAGTTTTCCCATCTGCGAACCTACCTTCATTTCACCTACCTCATACAAAAACTCACCAATGGGGCCCCCACCCTTCATCAGTTTTCCAAGCACATTATGCCCTACATGGGCCACCAATATCACACTGGGGCACCCGTTTCTGTATTTCTACATTTTTCCCCAATTATTCGTTATTTATTGTACAAACGCCTTTATTTCCAGTCCTTACATTATCTTTTTCGTCGTCACCTTTGGCGACTTGCTTCTCTCCTTTTGGCCAACTGCAACCCATGTCACCCTTGGTTGGAGAATTACTTATCATCTACCCTTGTTGCCATCGTCCATATCTTCAGAGTACCCCACCGGTCACTTACCTCTACCCTCTGAATTTGTTCACCTTATCTCACCTCTGGCACAACTTATCACCAGTCTTGTCATCCCCCTGAGACTTGACCTCATTACACGGTTGCGGCCACTGTTTATCTCATACATCCTCCAACCAAGGGAAATCTTGAGTCCTCCCATTTCTTGACTTCGTCTATGTACCTCTGCCACTCCCTCACCTCAGTAGATTTCCCGAAGCCCCTTTCTTCTGGGAGTCACGTTCCCCTTTTGTCGACATCAACACAATTTCCCAGAAGAGGGACAGTATCTTGATTCTCATTATCCATTCAATGAGAGATCTCGGATGGTACAGAGTGAAACACCATTACTCCTTGCTGTCATTGACCCCCATAACATTCGACGCCAACACTTTCTCATGTTATGGTGGGTCTTACTTTGTGACTATTGCAGTTAGTTCTTTCATTTGTCAAAGACCTCTGAACTTGGTTGGGCTATAAATGCCCACATCATCGTTGCTACTTATTACCACGATCACTTCCTACTATTCAGAGTATATTCCTTTGCAGAATTATCTTCTTCCTTTACCACCACTGCCCTCGAGGGCACTTTAGTTGTCTACACCAACACTTTCTTCATCTTTTTTCAGAGTTACCTGACATGAGCATGGGGCATGCCTGCCTCGTTTGTACACAGTTTTCTATTTTATACACCTCATGGAAGATCGGGTACTACCGGTTCCTTTTTTCTCCAACGGATCGCTCTAAACGGTTCCACTATTGCTCTATCTTACAACAACATTCTCAGTAGAAGAAACATTGATGGATTTCGGCTATACGTATGCTCCTAACCTCATCCATCAGGGGGCATCTGCTATCACTAAAATTTATTTTGCACATGGTTACAAGAACTCAACATCGTCAATCAGTAATGAAGTCATTCATGAGCCTGAATTAATACCATAGCATTCAAAAAGGTAAAAAAACTATACAAAGTAGTGAAAAATTAAAGAGCGCTTTGCAGACATTGGGCGCGTGTGCACATGCGCGGAACATGAACGTAGAAAGAACGCATATGCGCACGATACGCGACTATTAGCGCAAAAAGCCGCGCACCTGCTAAACGGCGCATTTATGAAAGTGGTCAGCCTCCCAACCACTTATGGTTCAGCTCCCAAGCTGATTTGACCCTCAAATCTGAGCTAAATCCGACTGGTGGGCTGGTCAAATACCTAATAATGCCCTAAATGGCCTCTTTTCACACTACAAAGCAGTTACACAATAACCCAATGCAATGCTATAAAAATCCATGAATGCACCTCATTTTCTCAAGGAATTCAAACTAATGTTATGCTGCCTATATTGTTTTAAGGACTCCATCCTTGACAAGAGCACTTTGGCACCATTACATTAGACAATCCATCTCACCATTGAGTGGATTTGTAAGGAGTTCTTTCATCACCATTTTCCATTTTCTTTGTTGTAAGAAGAGCCATTAGTGAGGGTCCAAGAGCCTTCCCTTCGAGGAAGAAAGGACTCATAGTCCCCTTTCTTATTGGTTCTTTGTTTTCATCAATAGATCAAGCCTCAAACATTGGTGACATGGGTCTTTTTTTTCTTGTTATCTC
>JASDQU010819982.1:9235-36477 GCA_032191745.1 Picea mariana
ATGGTAGACTTTGTAACCTAGCCGGGATTATACCTAATCTCCCAATTGAATTTGGTGGTAAGATTGTCTTGATCATGTCACAGTGATCGGTATAGCATATTATATATCCTCCTTTTAAATGATGAAATACATGCCATGAATGTTGTGACGTATTTTCTCTTTCATATAATTAAATTCCCTCATAAAGGATTCATCGTCACCATTGATCAACTTGCACACTATGATCCCCCATTACATCCAACACCTGACACAATCCCTCCCTTCATTGCTCTCACTAAGTTGCCCCAAGAACTTTGTGGTCACATCCACTCTCACCAAGTGAAAACTATGAATCTATAACTACCTTCTCACCACTTTAGTGTGGAGGTTGAGCGAATGCATTCATCCATGTGGGCACCTGCAATTATTTATTCCCCCATTTGTGAAAGCACCCATACCTCCTCATGCACATTATTTTGTGATGACAAAGAATTATTTGAGGATATAACTTATTTTATTATTCCTTAACATAACCTCCACTTAGGTTATCCTATTGCCTCCCAACTTGGTCCTAACTACTCCATTAGCATGCCCTTTAAAGCCAACTTCCTTAGCAATATATTTTCTCCCTCTCAACCAAGACCACCTCTTGCACTTGATAGGGGTTCCTTGGGCCCCAAACCAAAGTCCATTGATTTTTCCTCGCATGAGATGTTTTCAAATACTTTCATGGCCCAAATCGTCCCACATATATTATAACACATCAAGAATTGAGTACAAATTTTCACATCTTGTTCTATGGATGCTCGACCTTAAACTATATATTTTAATACCTTTTTTCCAATCTCTTCATTATTTAGCAATAACCCTTCCCTTAGCCTACATCCATTGATATTAGGGGAAATACGATGACCCTCCTTGGCCACATAAGACCTATCTCAAGACACAACATAAACCTACATTATGTTATTTGTAGGACTTTTTCCCTACACTCCCTAATGCCATATCATTTAGAGCCCCCTAGTATGATCAAACTAACTCGCTAGCATAGCATCATCATTTTTCATTGTGAGTCCCGCCATCTTTAGTCTCTTTGATTACCCACCATTATATTACCCCAACACCCCATCCTTCATGAGAGTGCCTCTCTTTGGAACTATTCATTCATTGGCCTTTCTATACTTCACAAGAGTGCCTCCTAAGGGAACTCCTCATTCCTTGAGCTCTCCTTGTTCCTTTAGCTCTTGAGCCTCCACCAATATTGGAATTATCAATTTCCCACCACCTAAGTAATGCCACCCTCTCCATTCATGACTTTTATCACTCAGATTACATCACACATCTCGTCGATGAGGATCCAGTAGTCCCACCTGTTGTTCCTAAGATTTATTTTGGGCTCACAAAACAATGTCAGGCATCCAAATTTTAATAATGTTTTATTTTACAGTGATTTTCTACCTTCGGTTTGAAATGAAACTTCAAGAATCTAATGATTTAGAAACACAGAGGAAGCATCTTTCCTTTGAGTTTTTATCAATAATCAAGAGATAGGAAGTAGAATTATAGAAAACAAAATTGACAAACAAAGCAAGGTATCCAATTATGATAAATCTTACCTTATTTGCAATAGGAGAAACATGAAATGTATGTGTAAAAGATGAATTAAGATGAGAACATATATACAGATATAGGTCTTGTTTTACTTATGGTAAAACAGAGGAAAATCTATACATGAATAAACATCTAATTAAGTGAACCACAATAGATGTATTACTAAATTGCAGTCTTTCATTCCTTAAACACCATAGAGTGAACAAGATGAATTATGATAAAGTTGCAACACACAAAAAACACATAACTCGAAGAAATGAGAAGTGGAATCTATATCTTCCTGTAGGAATTTGTATTAAGAAGTCTCTCTTTACATCAGGCGAGGAAAAGCCCTCATCATATCTCTAATGTGTTTATTTATACAAATTCGTCTTAACAAAAAATTGGTTAGGATCCTCGTTTCTAGATCTCAAAATAGAAGAAAATCCACTAAAAACTTGATTAATATCAAGCCAAATATTACAAAAATAAAGTACTTGAACATATGTTATGTTTCTAGAAACAGAATCTATGTTGGTTGGCTTAAAGGCTTATCCTTTCTTCATTTTCTCGTAGATGTAGTGGTCTTCTATTGATCCTTGTATTGCGTGTGCAAATTTAATAATGCAACTATGAACTTGGGGGGCTCTATATTAACAATCAATTCAAAGGTAAAAGCCTTTTTATGCACCAATGGTAAACTCTTTTGAACTTTTACAACAGTCTGTTGAGTATTATGATATTGTAAACTTTTCTTGATGAGAAAATCGTTTAAAACTTGTAAATTAACTTGATTGACTTGTAATATAGAATTTTGCATCCTTTCTTTGTTCCTCTTCAAATTTTCCTTTCTTTTATCAACCTCAATTGTCCCAATAAATGAGTGAACATCACCGAGATCGATTTCTGTCATTTCTACATCCACAGCTAATAGAGCATTTAGACAAGCAACTTTTGCTTCTTTAGCTAATCTTTTTCTTTCATCAAGACTATTTTCCCAAGCTTTTAATGTCATTTATCCTTTTAACTGTTCAATCTTTGAAAATATAACAAGCCCTGGTATATTGAGATTATGCTTCCAAACTATAAGTTCTTGGAATTTGGATCGAGCAGTGATAGATTCTTTCTCTTTGTCAGCAATAATTTGCAATGAATTATTAATGACATGATAATGCTTCTAGATAATGTCCAAACATTCATAGAAATTTTGTTGAGCTATCTGCAATCCCTTGTTGATCTCCAAGACTTGTTTCTTAAAGGCAAAAATATCAATAATTTTACTTTCAATTGTAGTTATTTGGGCTTGCAATTGGCTTATTAATGCATCTTTCTGAGAAATGGTATTCTTACTCATTTGCTTATCTTGACAACTTGTTCCCAGTTGCTCTTCTAGTTGTTTGATATGTTGATCGTAACTTTGTCTAACCTGAGCTAGTTCATAATTAACTATTTCCCTAATAATGACGTATGTTTGTTTCAAATCGTTTTGCAACTGCTCAATTAAAATATTTTTATGGTCAAGCTACTCTCTTAACTTATCTACTGACCATAAAATAGTTGTTACAAAAGCTCCCAGAGAATCTGCTACTTGTCTTGCGAATTCAGGGTCATTGTGTCCATGTCCATCATATATATATTTTTTTCCTTTTAGTAATTACTCCTCCTTTTTGTTGAATTTATCTTCATACAATAGCTTTCTTTTTCTTACTGGAGAACAAATCTGATGAAGGCATCTCTTCTGGTTCAATGGGTGTCAAATCTTCTACATTCACTACTTCAGAACCAGGTATCCCAAAACTTGTTGCAAGAAGAGTTAAATATGGGATGGGGGTTGCAAGCGCAGTAGATTTCCTTTGAGCAGTAACATCCTTTACAAGAGTTTCAATGTTTGAAGTCATCTGAGAAAAAATATGTCCATGCTTCATAAAAGCTTCAAACATTGCTAATGTTTCTTGTAAGGTCTTACCTGGTAGAGTTGATTATGTCACGGTTGTGTCTTTGGATGATGTCTATGGTGTTTTTTCAACTTCCTTGGTTTTGGCCTCAAGCAAGTCACGTTGCTTGGAATTGGATGAGGGTGGCACTTCTGAAGTTGGATAGCCATTATGAGCCAGGATTTGCTCTACTTGTAAAATCTTTGGCAAACCACTCCTCCTGTGATTTTGGAAATTAAGAAAATTTGATTGTTCTTTGTCAGGAATATTAATTGAACCTGGATATAACTTCATTATATGATCTTTCTCCTTTGAAAACCTCATCAAAAGGTGAATCTTCATGAAAATATTTCTTCATATTGAATTGGGCCAAATGGTTTTCCACCACTTTATCTGGATCATGCCTTTTGAATTCAATGGTAGATAATGTAATATCATCTAAAGTTGAAGCTTCAACCTTAGCATGTCCAAAATCTAACAATGAAAATATAACAACATGTATAGGATAGGCTAGCCATACTCTTTTCTCTGCTTAGTTCTTTGGCTATACCTGTGAAAATTGTCTGATATGCTACCTCCCTGTAGTCAAGTCTATATGATAGAAATCTAGGTAGAGCACAAGGAGATGCATAACAACCAAAAAATATAATATAAGGGAAATTCTCTTCAATATACAAGTATGCAATTGCACCTAAATTTCCCATTATTTGTTCAGAAATCATGGGAGGAGGATTAACATATAAGACTTCATGAATTGGAATAACAACATTATGGAAAATTTCATAAAAAGAATCTTTTGCATTTTCCTCCCACAGTTTGGAATGATAGATATGTATTGATTCAGTGACTGTTGGGGTCCAGTTCCAATTCATTAGAGGAAAGGGAGTTTTGAAATATATAGCATCCATAATATATGCTTACATATAAAAGGGAGCATGCTCTCCTTCATATTTCTGAGCTGTATAAACCCCTATTTGTTTGGCCAAATTATCAAAGATCAACTTTCCCCAATCAAAAGTAAAACCTTTTGCAACTTCATGAATAATAGGGACCCAATCTACAATGAAATGTGTAGGGTTTTTCTTTCCATACAGTCTACAAAGCATCATAGCTCTATACATAATATGTCCATCACAAGAAGTTGTAGAATATATTCCATGACTATTTGCTTTAATTTTTTTTCATTTCCCCACCAAGATTTAACTATATCATGGACACTTGTATCATAATTTGTACATTCATATTTCTCAAACTTCTTCATAAATTGTGCATTGTAAACATATTTAATATTATTGTACAATTTATACATTACTTGGATGTCTTCAGGTCAGAACGAGCCGACAATAGTCCTTTGATGGTTGTAGATGGTTCTAGTTGGTATATCCACATGATCTAGATCCCAGCGTATCATGTTTGTATAGGGTAACATATTTGGCCTTGCTACAACTTTATGAAGCTCTGACTTGGACACCTCTTTGAACTTGTTTGTAGTTAACACATCTTCTCCCTTGCTTGATTCATCTGAAGGGATGGATTTCTCGTATTCCAAAAATTTATAAACCTGCTCCCATGATTTTATGTTGTCTATTAGGCAAGCATTAGTATATGAATAAATATTTGAATCAGGGTTTGACTCTTCTACATACTGATCTTGTTTTTTCATTGCTTTGCATGGTGCCATGATTTTCCGTCTACACTATTAGCTCTTGTAAGAAAACAAGACTTATTAATACAAATTACAGAGACGAGATATAATTATGAATGCAAATACAAAAATGATATGGAGTTAAAATCTTTTATCAAATCCTAATTAAGACACTAATCAATTATGCATTTAACACTTCGTATCCAAATGATAGGGAAATCATGTTAAAAGATGGCGAATTCATTACCTGACAACGACAAAATTTATTCAAATATTTCACACTAATCATAATTAATTTACATTAATAATCACGATTATTGAAAGTAAGTATTTCATCACTTCAACATTCGGGGATTTGAATAGAGATTGTTAAACATGTCCCGAAGGCCGAAGTCACGGAGTGATTAATTATCTTAATTAAGATTTACTTAATTAACCGCTACTTTGTTTTTTAAGCCTTCAATGCTTCGAGACTTCAAAAATCCGAAGCTTTGCGACTTCGGGACTATTGAAATAGAAAATGTTAAAGTTATCCCGATGGCCAAAGTTGTGAAGTGATTAGTTACCGTTAATTGTGCTTAATAAATCATTACTTAAACTTTAATCTTCGATGCTTCGGAACTTCGACACTTCAGATTCGTTGATAATATGATATCCCACAGGACAATCTCTCGTAGTGACATGGCAGGATGACATCACATATGATGACATGTCATGAGAACATGGGTGACACGTGTCATCCTAAAATTTGTGAATTATGTGTCAAAAAATGCCTAAAACAAATGTCGTGTGTCTCCACGTGTAAAGAATGTCAGGTGGCATAAGACACGTCAGCTGAGTACTTTTTATTTATAAAGTAATATTTTGGAACTTCAGGACTCCGAAGCTTCATGACTTCGGGGTTAAGAGGACCTTTAAATGTTTAAGCTTAGACTGTTGAAGCATGAAGTCCCGAAGTGGAACTTCAAACAAGAATTGTACCTTTGATTAAACGTTTTGCAGCTTTAAATCCCCAAAATCCCGCGAATCTTTGATCTTGATAAGCATCAATTTTGACAGCTAAGGATTGATCCGCCCTGTCAAAACATAACAAAATTTTTTATTAGTGTATAAAATGGTAATTCTAAAGCTAAATTTTATTAATAAATAACAAAATCAGGGGAAAATTAAAAAAGGATTCAATATTTGAATTTGTATTCGAAATTTTGATTTATGTTCTAACACCATCATCATAGGATACTTTTGATATCATACTCTCATCCTTCACCACATCCAACAAAGGACCCATGTAAAGTATATAGATTTTATATTTCATTTTTTTAGCACTTTTACGTTGTAAGACACCCAAACTCCCTAAGTACCTTTTGAAGGGATGGGGTATTAAAATTTCCACTTTTCCCTGACCATCTCAAATCATGTTCCTAAGTGAACCATCATCTATTTCTCATCAAGATCCTTCCAACAATTGTCACCATGCTCAAAACCGAGCTCTGGATCAAAAGTTATGGCCTTCTAAGTTTCTCGGGTTTTTTTTTTCTTTTGCCACAAGACACTTTATTGCCACGTGGCATCCACATAGTGTTGATGTGGCACCTGCCACCTAGTCTATTTGATTCTTGGCTTATCGAGTCCATAAATTCAACGACTTGGATCCACTCAAAGTTCCTCCCGTAAGAGTGCTTCCCCCCTCCATAATATTGTTCAACTCCGATGGACATGCTCCGACCATGTGTAACTTAGACAAATCGGATAGTCCTTGAAGTTAGGGTGATCAGTGGCTTTGATCACATCAAAGTCTTTAAATGTTCAATGGTAAGCACCTACCTCCCTTGCTAGAACCTTGGACACGTGGCACTACCATGGCCTGCCACCTGGGTCTATGTTGCCATTGTGTAATGGTTCCCTAGTGTGACACATGGCATACATATTCCCATGGAACCCTGCTTCAAAATGGAAACTCACCATGACATGTGGCACAGTCTTCGTTTGACACGTGGCCTAATGTGGTGCTCAGAGTACCCCCATTGGACTGCCTCCCCCGTCGGGACCGCTACTTACTTCGACCAGCTCCCTCTGGTGAACGGATTAGATCTATCGACTAATAGATCTGAGGGTTGGGATTTAGACACCTATCGCAATGGTTCAGACTGACAAGGTCCCACTTCAACCTTCATACAAATTACCGTCTGACCCGTGTCAACCACTGAGACATGTTGGCCCTCCTCGCCAACATGACATCACTCTCCCTCTTTGCTTCACTTAAGTGGGCCCACACGTAACATTTTAGTTGGTACCCATGACACGTGGCCCTACTCAACTCCACCACTTGGCTTGACGCATGGCACTCAGGCCACATCACAATTTTCTCCCTCCAAGTGCCAAGTCACCTTGACACATAGGCCAATTACCACATGACACGTGGGTCGTGTGACACACGGACCTCCCATGTGGATTGACGTGGGTGTACACATCATCGCAGGGTACTCAGCTTGCCCATCCAGGCGCTGACACCTGTCCTACCCATGACACGTTAGTCACCATGTTGGCACCTCTGTCACCCTAACGTCACTTCCCTCGCTAATACTCCCAAGGGAACTGAAAGTATTCATGATGAATCGATGAATGATACCGTGCCACGTACACCCCTTCAATCGACGGTCCAAATCACCTCTCGTAGTTTCCTCCATCATAATATCTCCACCACGGGAATCCAAGGTCGCTTCGACTAGCGAACTCTGATAGTACTTCTAGAAACAGATCAATAGTCCTTAATCGCTTGATCCAACAGTCTAGATCTATTCAAGGTATATACTTGCATGGTAGTTAATCATTCCAAGATCCCCTTGCCTCAAATCACAGACTGACACATTTCTTCCTCTAAGGCATACTTACTGCCATGCTGACATCTTTGGACACGTGGCACATTCCCGAATTGCCACCTATCATGACACATGGCATCAGGAGTCACGTTGACCGATGTCTCAAATCTCTGATTAACCTTGACATGTGGCTCGACACATGGACCCTCCCATGATTGGAGGCATGTACTGACATGGATACACACGTCATCATAGGGTATCGGGGCTTACCCAACTAGGTGTTGACACCTGTCCACTATGTAGTAGTTGGGTGATGTCAATTTCCCCACCATTACTCACCAAGGGGTTGGTGGAACCCGCAACAATTCAATGGTTGTAGTCCTGTCATGCCCACTCCTGATCAATGGTCTACGATTGATCTCGGAGTTCCCTCCATTGGAGTTGCATCGCAACCCAATATTAAGTTACTTCGATGACTCATTCCCCAACCAATGGTTAGGATTTTCCCTGGCTCCGACTCACCGACAGATCAATATCTCTCGTGGACTTGGAGCCTCTCTTATCAGAGTCCTACACAACCCTACTCCTTGGTACTATGATTTCTTCACCCTCTGATGGAGGGACAGGATCTCATCGATACATCGATTCAACAACTGTGATCCCATCAGGCTTAAAACGTAGGATTTTTGCATATTTAATAGTCTGAATTTGGACTTAGCTCTACAAGGAAATCTTCTAAGTAATTTCTAAGGTATTACCAGACCTTGAGGAGCTCTCATCTTGTTCTGAAATCTACTAGGGAAATCCTGTTAGAAATTGTCATTCATTCCCTCATTTATAAGCTTGGTTTCCTTCCACATGCTACACACTGCAACAAATATACTACTTCGATCACAAAAGACGCAATCACACATTTATTTTCTTTACTTTAGAACCCTATCTAATGGTCATACTCAGATGTGCAAGGAAAGCATCATTCTTTCAGCTTCATAACCCTTAAATGCATGGGCTTGCCAACAAGCAACTATCAATATTACTAATCAAGCATACAACATACACACCCATATCACAATTATAGACTTCCATCCATACGATTTAGTTCTATTACACAAAATTAAATAATTAAGAAAACAATACAAGCATCATCCTTTCACTTCACTCGGTTTCACGGGGCGTATAAAATACTTATCTGATATAAGTCGTGGTCAGCCAACTGATTGTGGGTGTCCGCCTTTCCACCCAATCATAGGCTTAGATGCATTCAACCTTGCACTCTAGCCACCCCCATGCCAAGCCATGATACCACTAGGGAATCTCTCTCGGGTTCTCAAGGATTTTGATATGTGAAGGTTACTCTCCTTCACACCACTCTTGGTAAGGATTTCCACACACCCACCTAGCCCAGGCCTCGTCAAGTTTTATCAAATACCCTCTCAGCATCAAGCTCGCAGTCTCTCAGCTCAGGTTGAGTACCTAGACTCTTAGACCAGTCTTGCAACCAAACTCTTTCTCTAAGATTCGTGTCTCTCTACCCACATGCGCTCTCCCTTTTCCCATCTCTCCCCCGTTGTCTACACCCATGTGCTTCTCTTGCATGCTCACCCCCTATCTTCTCTCTGTCTCGCCTGAAGTTTCTCGACCTCTCCTACTTTCCTTCTGTCAGAAGGAACTCATCGGGGTCAGTCATGGGGACTCATGGTGATATTTCCTACTGTCTTCTAGCTAACAACTTTCCTAACACTTCATTCATCCCTCCATACTCCCATTCATTGGGTGGTTGGTTGTTCAACTACCAACCCCTCCTTATTAACTACCTTTCCTTGAAATCAGAAAAGGAAATAATTTATTTTTTCCAAATCAAATATTTTAGCAAGGAGGATTGAGTCATATTAGCATGATGAACCCCCTCTCTAGGATTCCTCACTCTTTCCTCTAGTGGTATCATGGCTAGTACTTTCAAGGCTTCACCCCATAGTCATTTGTTGGGATTTTCAATTAACAACAATACATTTACAATTTTAAATATGACATTGCATGGCAAATCATGATTAATTACAAATTGGAGAAATCAGGGGTATTACAATCCCCTCCCCCTTAAAGGAACACTATCCTCGGTGTTCTTTCCATATTAACAACACCATCCATGCTTTGATTTTTCAATTGCTTCAACAATGTTTTCCTCTTCTTTCTCATTCCTACAACCATTACAAACTACAAGCATATTAATCACAATTTTATGCATAAAGTTTTCATTGTTGTCCATGATTCAAGAGGAAATATTCATAACAACACATTACTTATCTATGCATTTCATGTATCTACATCCACCTGGCTATCACATTTACTTGGCTCAATGTTTTTCCTTGACATACCCACTGTACTCATGATCCCAATTCAACAATTTACAAGAATTATCAAAGTCTCATCTTCCTTGCAGTCACTCACCCTCCAGGCTTAGGCTTAGGCATCCCCTTCTCTGTTATACGGTCCTTTAGGCAATCCATCTTGCATGTCAAGGATTTCTCGCACAAGAAGAGTTTTAGAGACTTCATCAAGTCTTTCAGTCGAGGTGTCCCTCTAGCTTTCTCTTATCGAGGCGTCCCTTTGTCCCATGTTACCACAACATGACATTCTATGGTGATCATGGCATATTCACAAGGTTCTCATGTCACAACAATAGCCATTTCTATGCTTTCCAGTTTGACAACCATCATCTATCCTTCTAGGACAGATCTTTCGTTTCCCTTGTATCACATGCATACAATAATTTCATGAGATGTTATCATCAATTTTCAATTGAACTTTTCAATCTATTGTCCACATAAAAAAAAAAAAAAGCATTTGTCAGTTGTTCAAATATGTTCCATACAGGAACCAGATTTCTACAAGCCCGAGACTTCTTTCTCATGGTGGTTGGGTTCTTTTATAACCAATAGGAATTGGTATTCGTTATGGGCTTACATTGTTGCCATATCTAGGACCATCTTTCCTACGATTTCAATATTCACACAACCAAAAATTGTTAGTTTCTCATGATCATCACATTTTCATTGTACATTTGCAACGCTTCACAACCAATTCATAAAATTGTTTCTTACTAACAATTAATTCACCTTCGTAAATCTATTTATTGATACAAGGTAAAAAGGAGTCGCCATTCCTTACACATGCATTATGTTCAACATATTGAGCTCTTCAAGATGTAATCAAACATCACAATTAATTTAACCAATGTGCTAATTAACCATGGCCACATTTTACACATAATGCAGCCTTGCATTATTTTTAGATTACCACATTTCATGTTGGGTACTTTGCTACGGGGAGTTGGAACTTAGCCAACCTTTCACCATATGGCTCATTTATTCATATTCATTTTTGCAGCAGAAATGTGTTTCCGGCATTGAGTTGATCATGACCTCAAATCAACACATATATATGAAATTAAAATTTCAGATGAATGCATTTAAGCATTCTTTCTTTACTCATAACTAAGGTGCCAATATTCATGGCCACCCAATTCTCCTTTTTCCATTTCACAACTATGCTGGAATATCAAAAGGTCCTCCTTCCATAAGGGTAGTTTCATGCATGCCCACTCTTTCTTAACATGCACTTTTCTCAATGCATTTAATCAATGTGTTGCCTTGTTCCTAGTGATTCCCGATTGGTCAATGCATTCATGATATATTTGTTCATGAATTTCATGTAAGGATTTTAGTTATCCTTGACTGCCATAGGTTTATACCTCTATCCTTTAGGTTCTTCTCTTATGAATCTTACCCTGCTTGGGTATTAATGACATACATCAGTCAATCAACATTAGAATTTTATTATTAAAGTATAGATTATTTCAAGAGGAACCTTAACAAATCCCTCTTCAACCTCATGCTACAAAGCATGATAACTTGATACATGCTTGGCTGCCATCAACCTTCTGAGTTTACCTCCTTAGTGGTGTTTCAGGGTACTTCCAAAGTCCCTTCATCAATTCTTGCAACAATACCCTTCTTGTATTTATCCTTTGCTTGAGGTTGTCCATCATTGACAGTTGTCCTTCCCAACAACTTATATATTCGCATAGACATAACAAGTATATCCACCTTCACAATCATATATCATTTGTCATGTTAAATTAAAATGCATGTGTCATAGCATTTAAATCAACAAACAATTTCAGACATGTCTCAACATATCCATATACACTCTGTCACATAGTCCTCGATGTTTTCATGAGCGTAAACACCATTAATTATTTCAGTTGTTTCTATAGTCATACAGCTGTCAACATTCTCATGTTGAAAACCTTCACACATAACAATATATTAGCTCTCTTATCCCATAGAAATATAAAAAATTTAACAAGAAAGGGGGCAAGGGATTCTCCCCTTTTTCAACTTCTTTGTACAACTTGGAAATTTCATCCTAACTGATCTGTTCCCAAGGCATTTATGTCTTTGCATAACATGGTTTAACCACGGTTATTCATTTGAACATATTCATAAATTTATTTTCCTTTGTTTTCACAGCTGTTCTTTTAAAGCATACAACTCTATCTCCTAATTCACAGTTTTAAAGCGAGGAAAGTGTTCCTCCCTTTTTCTCATTTGTTTCTTATGAAAAATATCCCTTTTGGGATCTGCCTGCTCTATTCCTTGTTTCATTCAAGCTTATCTTGACCTTTCTTATATGTAACAGATACTACAACATCCAAAATCAGCTCATAATTTAATTATGAGTCAGTGCATTCTGCACATTTACCAAATAGAATCAGGGTTGTCAAGGTTTTGTCATATGTCAATTCTCCATTCATGCATTATGTTTTAAAATGTAATCTAGTATTCTTATGTGAACATACTTTGTAGCCTACTGTCTGTTTTTCCAGCAATCATTTAACGTTATGGCTTTGTCCCATTAAAAAAAATTTCCCACAGTTCCTCCACATGGAACCTTGTATCATGCAACTATCTTGTTGCATTTCCATCATCGTCTAAAATGATCTCAATCTATGAGTTAGCCTCAACTTCATTATTTCAATGTTTTGCCCAATATTCCATGAGGAACATAAATGCATTCAAATTATACATTCACAAATGCACCTAATTCCATTGTGCTTTTATACACTTAGCTACATGCATCAACATACTGTGGGTGCCTACCATTGACACACTTTACAATTTCACATGCATATTCATTAAAGTCATTCGGTTCATGATTGGTCACAATCATTTACATATAATTCCCAAAGGCTTAATCATTTTGCCTTCCATGCATACCACCATAGCATCCTTGCTCATCTACTCTTATTCTAGGTCCTTCCAAAGAAAGGAGTACACCCCCTTCAAGCTATTACTTAAACAAAACAGTTCAGACCCTTCTACATAGGGTCATCCATACATCCATGGCATTTCCAATGCAGGAAAGAACAAATCTTGCTTCACATTTCACTTATTCAGGTGATCTTACCATGCCTTTAGCCTACACATGCCCATACATCGTACATGTGCATCATTTGCACATTTCTATATCATTCATTCACTTTTATTCAATCTTAATATCAGCCTTCTCCGATGAGAGCTTACAATCACTCACTTGACAAGTCTCATAGGCCTATTTGTAATTATGTTTCCCTCTTTACATGGAAACAACCAGCAAGATAACAGTCTTTCCCTTCTCCTAATGAAGCATTTAAGATTAAAAAATAGAACTAGGCAATTTACTACATTACCCAAGGAAGTGAAATGCCCAAATCCAACTTCCTTTCATGCTTCAAACCATTCTTGGTCAATAGACCCTTATTAAGGAAATCCTTTCCTAATTTTTTCCTTTAATTGTTGCTTAAGCATACTAATCCATACCTATATGGCCATCATCTATTTCCAGATGTCACTTTGACCCATTGGTCATTTGGAAATGCTCCAACACTTCCTTTGCCGGACTTTATATCAGCCTTTCATTAATCATCATCACTTAAGAAATAACATTATCAACATTTCATTCATGTTGCTAGCTTTCATGTTGATACCAAATCATCCTTAGCTAAAAGGTCCATCAATAGATCATACCTTACAACCCACCATAGGTTGTAATATGTTTATTTGCATGTTACATTCATGCTTACTCATCACCATATGCATTACACAGTATTCATATCTTGCATTTCCATGCATAACAAGTACTCATATCAATAGACATGTACACATTTTTGTACAGTCATGAGCTCAAAAACTGGCTCATATGTTCATGTTATTTCACCTATTTTATGAGGATTATCATTAGTTAAAAGAACTCATCTTTCCTTGCTTAACTAGGTTATCCCAATTGCATGTTTCATTCATTATAGGTCAAGTATAATGACCTTACAAACTTACATCAATCCTCTTATGAGGACTTATACATGCAAGGTTTAGTCCTTTTATTTAAGCAACAATTATAATTGCTAGGCGTTCCATCAGCCCATTCTTACAGGTAGTATTACAACCACTAGTTCATTTATTCTTTGAGCTTAAGCATTCCCTTAACATGATTTTTCCATTTTTTCTTTAGATTTAACCATCAATGCTTATCAACATATTCTCACTCCTATAGGAGTAGCTATCAATTCATCAAGTGACAACAATTCTTTTGTTGCAAGAAATCCCAAAACGCGATTTTAAATATGCAGTCCTTCTTCTCAAGAAACTTGCGCAAATAATAAACAAGATTTTAACACAGATAAAGTCTTTGTAACAGGCTCATCTAGGCCTTTTTATACCAACCCTGTGACTGATCTATGGCCCATCCAAGCCTAGTGTTTGAACTTTGTTCTAATACCACTTTGTAAGACATCCAACCCCTTAAGTACCTTTTTAAGGGATGGGGTATTAAAATTTTCACTTTTCTCTGACCATCTCAAAGCCTATTCCTGAGGGCACCATCATCTACTGCTCATCAAGATCTTTCCAACAACTATTACCATGCTCAAAACTGAGCTTTAGATCAAAAGTTATGGCCTTCTAAGTTTCCCAGTTTTTTTTTTCTTTTTCCACGGGATACTTTATTACCATGTGGCATCCAATGGTGTTGACATTGCGCCTGCCACCTGTTCCATTGAATTCTTGGCCTATCGAGTCCATAAATTCGATGGCTCGGATCCACTTGAAGTTCCTCCTATCAGAGTGCTTCCCCCCCTCTAGAATCATGTTCCACTCCAACGGACATGCTTCGACCATGTGTAACTCTGATAGATCAGACGGTCCTCAGCGTTAGGGTGATCAATGGCTCTGATCAAATTGGAGTCTTTAACTACTCAATGGTAAGAACCTGCCTCCCTTATTGGAACCTTATACAGGTGGAATTACCACGGCCTGCCACCTAGGTCTTTGTTTCCACCGTGTATCAACCACCTAGCGCGACACATGGCATACATATTCCCATAGAACTCTGATTCAAAATGCCAACTCACCATGACATGTGGCACGATCTTCATTTGACACGTGGAACCACCCACATTAAGACATATGGCCTGACGTGGTGCTCAGAGTACCCCTATCGAAGTGCCTCCATCGGGACTACCACTCAATCCAACCAGCTCCCTCCAATGAACGAATGAGATCTATCGACCGATAGGTCCAAGGGCTAAGATTTAGACACCTATCCCAAGGGTTCAAACCGACAGGTTCCCACTCTGACCTTCCTACAAATTATCGACTGACACGTTTCAACCATTGGGACACACTGGCGCTCCTCATCAAGATGACATCACTCTCCCTCTTAGCTTCGCTTAAGAGGGACCCCACGTAACATCTAAGTTGGAACCCGGGACACGTGGCCCTACCCAAATCCACCACTTGTCTTGACGCATGGCACTCAGACCACGTCACAATTTTCTCCCTCCAAGTGCCTAATCACCTTGACACGTGAGCCAATCACCATGGGACACATGGGCCATGTGACACACAAACTTCCCATGTGGACTGACATGGGTGTACACATCATCGCAGGGTACTCAGCTCGCCCATCAAAGCGCTGACACATGTCCTACCCATGACATGCTAGTCGCCATGTTGGCACCTCCATCACCCTGATGTCACCTCCCTCGTCAATACTCCCAAGGAACTGAAAGGACCCACGATGAATTGACAGTTGAGATCACTCCACATCCACCCCTTTCGATCGACGGTCTAGATCACCTCTTGGAGTTTCCTCCATCAGAGTATCTCCACCTCGGGCATCCAAGGTTGCTCCAACAAGCGAACTTGGATAATACTCCTAACAACGGATCAATGGTCCTTAATTGCTTGATCCAATGATCTAGATCTATTTGGGGTATATAATTGCACAATAGTTAAGCATTACAGGCTCCCTTTGCCTCAAATCGCAGACTGACACGTGTCTTCCTTTGAGGCATGCTCAATGCCATGCTAACATATTTGGACACGTGGCACATTCATGAATCACCACCTATCGCGACACATGGCATCAAGACTCACTTCAACCAGTGTCTCAAATATCCAATTAAACCTGACACGTGGATCGACACCCACATGACACATCAACCCTCCCATGGTTGGAGGCGTGGATTGACGTGGCAACACACGTTATCACAGGGTATCGGAGCTTACCCAACCAGGTGTTGACACCTATCCACTGTGCAATAGTTGGGTGATGTTAGTCTCCCCCCATTACTCACCAAGTGGTTGGTGGAACCCATGACAATTCAACGGTTATGGTCGCGTCATGCCCACTCCCGATCAATGGTCTATGATTGATCTCAGAATTCCCTTCATCGGAGTTGCATCGCAACCCAATATTGAGTTACTTCGATGACTCATTCCCCAACCAACGGTCAGGATTTTCCCTGGCTCCAACCCACCAACAAATCAACAACTCTCATGGACTTGGAGCCTCTCCTATCAGATTCCTATGCAACCCTACTCTTTGGTAATTCGTTTTCTTCACCCTCCTATGGAGAGACATGATCTCATTGCTACAACAATTCAATAGTTGTGATCCCATTAGGCTTAAAAAGTAGGATTTATGCATATTAACAGTCTGAATTTGGACTTAGCTTTAAAAGGAAATCTTCTAAGTAATTTCTAAGGTCTTACTGGACCTTTAGGAGCTCTTGTCTTGTTTTGAAATCTACTAGGGCAGTCCTATAAAAAATTGTCATTCATTCCCTCATTTATAAGCCCAATTTCCTTCCACGGGCTACACACTGTAATAGATATACTACCATGCTCACAAAAGGTGCAATCATGCATTTATTTTCTTTACTTTAGAACCCTATCTAATGGTCATACCCGAATGTGCAAGGCAAGCATCTTTCTTGCATCTTCATAACCCTTAAATACGTGGGCTTTCCAACAAGAAACTATTAACATTACTAATTAGGCATACAACATACACATCCATATGACAATTATAGACTTCCAACCATACGATTTAGTTCTATTACACATACTTAAATAATTAAGAAAACAATACAAGCATCAACATTTCACTTCACTCGGTTTCACAGGGTGTATAGAACACTTATATGATACAAGTCGTGGTCATCCAACTGATTGTGAGTGTTCGTCTTTCCACCCAACCATAGGCTTAGATGCATTCAGACCTACACTTTGGCCACCCCCATGCCAAGCCATGACACCACTAGGGAATCTCTCTCAAGTTCTCAAGAATTTTGGTATGTGAAGGTTACTCTCCTTCACACCACTCTTGGTAAGGATTTCCTCACACCCACCTAGCCTAGGCCTCGTCGAGGTTTATCAGACACCCTCCCAGCATCAAGCTCATGGCCTCTCAGCTCAGGTTGCTTGCCTAGACTCTTAGACCATTCTCACAACCAAACTCTTTCTCTGAGACTCGTGTCTCTCTGCCTACATGATATCTCCCTTTTCTCATCTCTCCCCCACTGTCTGCACCCATGTGCTTCTCTTGCATGCTCACCCCCTATCTTCTCTCAGTCTCACCTGAAGGTTCTCGACCTATCCCACTTTCCTTCTATTAGAAGGAACTCATCAGGGTCAGTCATGGGGACTTATGGTGATCTTGACTGCTATCCTCTAGCTGACAACTTTCTTGACACTTCATTCAACCCTCCATACTCCCATTCATTAGGGTGGTTGGTTATTCAACTACCAACCCCTCCTTATTAACTACCTTGCCTTGAAATTAGAAAAGGAAATAACTTATTATTTCCAAATCAAATATTTCAACAAGGAGGATTGAGTCATCTTAGCATGATGAACCCCCTCTCTAGGCTTCCTCACTCTTTCCTCTAGTGGTATCATGGCTAGTACTTTCAAGGCTCCACTCCACAATCAGTTGTTGACATTTTCAATTAAGCAATAATACATTTACAATGTTAAATATGCCATGGCATGGCAAATCATGATTAATTACAAACTGGGGAAAGCAAGGGTATTACATGCGCCACGCATTTTATTTGTATATGTGTAGTATATCATCAAAGGCACCCATTTTTCATGCATCTTTAGTGGTTCCACCAAGTATATTCTCTACACTAGAATCTAGTTATAAGATTGACCTATACAACCATGCATTTTACCTTTTGCTACCTCTTGAATTTTACAGAGCTTCCACCCTATCTTGGTGAGTTTCCCCTTGCATGCTCTTGTTAAACATAACATTCCACTTTTAATGGGTTGACTTGGTTTAGAACCTTTGACATTCAAGCACTTATTTTGCTAATTTTCTTTTAGAATCGAGAGTTTGTGTAGTTCACTTTGCATTAAAATCCTTGTGCTTCATTCTTTCCTTATGCTTTCTCTACCCCCTTTACTCCAGAGCGTCACTTCTGGTTTTATGCTTTGCTTCTCACTATGTTGTTGAACAATTATTTCACTTCATCCATGTGCCAAAGATCACATCTATATGTATATTAACTCCACTAGAACATCACCCCCCAATCAATAAGTTGTAGTTTTTAGTTGACCATATTTTGTAACAAGTTCAAAGGGTCTCCACTGAGAAGGTTTATAAATAGAACATGATATTACTATATATCCCCATCTATATGTATATCAAATCCATCATTTTTTTTCCAAGGATACTCACCCCATGTGCCCACCCTCATTGCCTCCATGTGCTCACACTTCCTACACACATTTTGGGACCACTAGGTTGCATATGGTACATGTCTCCTAGTTGTAACATATTGACTCTTTTATTCTTTATAAAAGACAAAACCAAACCATAAAAAAATTTCAAAAAAAACAAAACAAGGGAAGGAAAACAAGTTCTTATTGCCATCAAGGTTTTCTATGAATTCTAACCTTATACAATATCTACTGCAAACAAATATTCAGAAAAAGAACAGAAAAGATACAATGGCAAATACAAACATTACACAGAGATTTTTCCCCTGGAAAACCAAACCAGGAAAACCAACATATTTTATATTCATTCATTGTGATACATTGTTTACAATACAATATACATATAGGAGCCAGCAACATCCAAAACCCTAACCCAATGACCCGGATTAGTCCAAAACCATAATTCCTTAACCAGAAATAGAAAACCATCGGCAAAAACCATGTGTCGAAAAACCACCTAAATACATGACACGTTTCCCGAGGTAGAAAAAAAATTATGGGGGCTTCGTCCCCCCTCTAACCCCCCTGCGCGCTCGGAGCATACGCTCAGACACTACTACTCATGCAAAGAATATAACACATACCCAATGTTTTCCACCATGTTACATCTCTTTACCGATGTGGGCAATTGTTAGTATTTCCTTTGTTCAGATTATTTGTACTACGTCACCCATAAACTTTATCCATTATTGTAGAATCCATTGGTTATTTACATCCTACTCAAACCATCTAGTTGATGTCGTTGTTGTGATTCCTGAGATTTGCACCTTCCATCCTTTTGACTTGTCATCCTACTCCCTGAGTCTCACTCTAGTAATTAGTTTTTCTTTGTCTACATGATCCCTAATACACTCTCACCATCACTCTCCTCATGTGTCCACATTGACATATGGTCAATTATCTTAGTCAAGTTTATGGTCATCGCTCATGCCAACCATCTTTTATACTATGTTCAAGGGATGCCATGTCTCCCATAATTGTCCCATACCACTATATCAAGTCCAAGCCATGATCATCTATATGTTTGTTCCACACCTCGCATTGATTTTGCTAGCCTAATAATCCTAAAATTTTACTTAGATAAGCATTTTCCTAGAATAATAACAAATAAATTTATTCTAGAAGACACGTATTTCCTAGAAGATAGATTATCCTTGTTACATCCTTGTCATAATGATTATCCCTGCATTGTTGGTCAAGGGCACATCGTAGGTTGAGATCAGGCTACAAAGGTTATATATACACTATGCCTCTCACCTATTATGTAGTTTTATTTTCCTGATTAATAAAATTTTGTGTTCGAGGACACTTGGTGAAATTAACATGGTATCTGAGCCATGGAAATGAGATGACCATGATTATGAGAAAGCTATGGTGATGAGAAGGTCATAGTAATGAATCATTAAATGAAGAGGATTCCAAAGCTCGAGCCTATATTTCTTCATCAAACAAAAGGAATGTCTTCAAGGAGGTATTTATTTATTTTTATTTAAAATTAGGAAAAGGGATTTTCAATTTTGCAATATTGATCATTACTTTCATATATGCTTTTAAATTATTTGGGATCTAGATCTTCCCTACAATCGGTTCTATGATTTTTTTAAAGATCTATGGTAGTCAAAACCTAGATATGCAATTCTTTGTAAATCAACAAATTCTTTGTATAATATTTATATACCTAATGGATCTAGCAAATATGTTATAAATATGATAGTTCGGGTAAAATATATTTTTTTGATATAAATTTTATATCAAAAAAAATAAAAATTTGGAACATTAACGATGGTAATATATTTGATTTCATTTGGAAAAGAAAAAAAAGATTAGCCCAATTTATTTCAGGGTCGCACTATATTATCATTTACATACAGATCTAGTACTATTAATAATTGATGTATCAAGTTTTAGTCCATATTTGCAAGAATCACTAAAGATCTAGTTGCGGTGCAACCTTTTTAAAATATATCGATTCAAATATTTAATACGATGATTTGCATCTTCAAAGGTGGCCATTGTGATAAATCCAAAACCAGATGATTCTAATACAAGGATCAATGATTCAACAAAAAGTGGGCATTCCATAACCTTTCCTTCTTCTCTAATGAAGTAATCATTAAGATCCGCTTTCCCGTTGTTTCCCCTCACAACTGCTAAGCAACCATCGATGAGCCCACGGGATATGTTAGTAGAAATTTCATGATAATATTCAGTTTGAATCAACGATAACAATGAAAGTACTTGTCTTCATAGAGATCATATGTCATTCCAAATGTTAGTGCTTGCTCTATATTAGTTTGGCTATGGTGGCTATTTCTCCTAGCATTGTGGTGGTGGCTCATACCTTGTAAAGATTAGAGGCTTCTCCAAATCACGGTTCAGTGAGAAAAATGCATGAAATTAGTGCAATGGCTTCATTCCTAGCGAAGACAATTCAATCAATTTAAGCCAATGAAAGATTGGAGAAATTTCGAGCTTAAAGAAGTACTAAGGTTTGAATATACGTAAGTGTCGAAATGGGGTTTTCAATCCATCAATGCTTTTGCTTGATTGTGTGGATTCTATGGTCATTTTATTATTGCAGCTTCTTTTTCACACTCTCAAAATATTTCAGTATTTCGAGTGCTATGCTTATAACATTACATTTTAATCATAAGGACTACATAATAGAGGATAACCTCACACCATTTTGCAATTACTTTATAAGATTTGCGATGACATGTCCAATGGAACATCTACCACCATTAACAAATCACTAATAATGCCTTCGATTGCATGCATCAAGTTATCTACGTCTTGTTTTATTTTGAGACCATTGTTGCAAGACATGTCATATTTAACATTGCATCGTGATTGAAAATGCCAAATACTTGTTCTCCTAAATCCGACATGTATATTTGAGACACAAAACATTGTGATCATTACTCCACCAAATATTTCTACTAATTCAAATCTCTTGACCTTGATACCTAAGTTCTTATTCATCCTGACAACATCACCTTTTGTTTTATATTATTTCTTGAAGTACCTAAAACCAAAAACATTTGATGGGATGGCAAAGTATTCAAATAGACACCCAATGCTTGGGCTACCTCAATGCTCTCCAATGACACATGATTTCCATGGCCATCAGATACAATAAATTGATGTTTATCTATGATATACCCCTTGAGCAAACCTACTAAAGTGTTCCAACAATCTCAAGAAAAACTCCTTGTGATTTATGAATTACCTTCGATGGACATACATTCTCCAACTTCACACTTTTCAATGTTGTCCCCAATTTCCCTCTTCCTTTTTAATATGATAAACTATAAACTAGGGATGTAGTAAACATTTTTTCTCTCAATGAACCATTCTTTGTTTATGGAAATACTTTTAGAAACATTTATACCGTCTCTTACTATAATAATTCACATCCCACAACTCTTTTTTTGTATGCATTGCAATTCCAAATCTCAACATGCCCATATAGTTTCAAGGTTATCATATGATATTTTGAGAATTGTCATCACTCCTCTTTATCTCTCTTAAGCCCTTTCATTGTTTTTAAGTAAATTATAGAAGTACCTTGGAACCCTACCTACCATGACTTTTTAGGAATACCATTAGGGTATGGGGTCCATTTTGTATGGAAAAATTTAACACTAGATACCTTGAGTTGTTCAACCTTTAGACAATGTCCCAAAGCTTGAATTTGTATGATCAAGCTTACCATGTCTTGTTCCTCCTCTTTGAGCAAAATTGATGGTGGTCCTTTTTTGATGGTTGAGGTTAAGTCATTCAACCAATAGAGCAACGAAGTCGATGCAATTCCTTAATTTCTTGCTACATTAACTCTAAGTGAGTATCCATTTATCTCCAATTAGTTATGGCTCCTTCAGTATCATCCATCCACACCCTCACCAAATCAACTTGCTTTATTACAACGAGATATTGAACTTCCAGTTTTGGTTGTTTAAGTGCAACATGATGTTGACAATGTCTTGAATAACAACTCTTGTATGTTTGGGAGCCTTTCTCCTCCTCACAATACCTTTTTAATCATTATTGCTACACCTCCTGATAGAAGTCTGTACAAAACACAATACAATAACACAAATGAAGTTAAAGATGTACCACTATATGATTGAAAAACTACTAATGGCATTGAGGAGTGTTTGACTAGTGAAAGATGCCAAGAAGGATACATCACATGCTTAGTGGATTGATGGGTCATTAGTATTTTAAACAATCCTACAAAGTTGGCAATGAGAAGTGCACAACATAACAACTAAAGGATAGAAAATCAATGAATTATTCTTATTGTCTCAAAGTGTAACCATTTAAAACTAATGCTATGTAAACAAACAAGCTATAAGACACAAAGAGTATGCATATTTGTTGTATTCAAATAAATCGTATTCGTTAAATGGAGAGGAAGACATTGTATGTGATAACTCTAATCACAATGATGCATGTAATTGAGAGACTTAAAATATACTTTGCCACCTACAATTTATACTTATTAGTCCATGTCGAAGGCAAGCCAGGGACTCTAGCGTTCGATACAGGGTTGGTCATCAATTAGTTTGTGTTTGACTTCATGCTTTCTTCCTACTTTCCAAACTTATACATGGGAGAAAATAAATGTTTATTTTTTTATAATATTTAAATTGATTTTATAGAAACATTATTAGCTAACAAGATGAATGTCTTATTGTCGAGCTTGATAAGCTTTTGAGTGTATGATAACTTTATTGAATCTATGATAACTCTTCCAATGTTACATAGCCTAAGTTTTCAATTTATTTTCCAATTTATCATAACTTCATTGAATCTCCATAATTTATTATAACTTCATTGAATCTCCATAAGATGAACTTCATTGATTATTTTATGAGTGCTTTAAATAGGGTTTGGATGACTTTAAATAGGGTCTGAATGGCTTTAACGACAATGCATTATATCCCCTAACAAACCGATCTGTGTATGCGGTGAATCTTTGTCTGATTTGTGTATGTGGCAGATTTCTGTATGCGGTGAGTTTTGGCAGCATTCTACCGCCTTTATCCACCGCCATTGTGCTTCTATACAATACATCACAAGCTGAAACTCTTTTTCTCCACTACCACTGTACTTGTATACAATACATCAGAAGCTGAAGTTGTTGATGGGGCATTGGAAATCATGGAAAAGGTGTTGAAAATATTGGAAGTTGTTGCTCGAGTGTTGAAAATCATGGAAAAGAGTTGGAGTTAAGGTAACTTACTTCCAAAATCAGAGCAATATTTCTGATATCAATAAGTAACGGATTGACCATGTCGTAGTTTCCCTAATTGACATACTATGTGTAATCTCTAAATCATAGTCACTTGGATTACTAGTACTAGTTAAGAGATGGAATCGCATGTGTAAGTAACTATGCAATGAATTATAGTGATCAGTTACTAGTTACTAGTTACACTAGTACCTATGTAAATGTTGTAAACTTAAGGCATGGTAGTGATTAGAGATACACACATTAGATTAGTGCTTGGCTAAAAATATGAGTATGATTCTATCCAAAATTCATCAGTTTGATGAATATAAATGAAATTGCCTAAGAATATTAATTTATCTCTCTAAATTATGTTGAAGATGAACACAATTAATAAGATTAGTAGAGGTGGCGTCAAGATTGTTTCTTCTTCCTACTCCACAGACAGATCGATTTTGCGGGTGAAGCTTCGACTTAGAAAATAAGCCCTCACTTCATTTATTTCAACCTTAATTCATGGTGCCACTCAGTAGTCTCCATGGAAGCCAAGGCTAGATACCATCGTTGAACCACACAACTCAATTGGAGATTTATAAACATCTTCCAAGAGTCGTAAAGTAGATTCATAGTGCATTGATAATAATTTCACAAATGAAGCCCATGGGATACTTATAAATGAGGATTGCAAAGACAAATGGATTGCTCAGAGAATGGCCCTCATAGTGGCTCAAGGAATTGGATATGGGCAACATTTTGAGTTTTTATTGAACAAAAAACACACTCGACATATATCGAAGGAAATATCTTCAACGATGGTGTAAAATATTAGATTTTCCATGGTTGAGGAGGGGAAAGATCTATCCCAAAAGGCTCACTATATGAGCGGTAGTAAGGGAAACCCTATAGCCCTTCATATAAAGAATTGCTATTACTAAATTATGGTTTACACTTACCCTAAAGGAAGTGGGTAAACCATGCAGGGAGCTAATACAAGGGGTATCTTGCCCCTATCCATGGAATTCGTTCCCCTAGGCGTGGATTCGGTCAGAGGATGGTTATCTAGAGAGATTTGTAAGCCGAATGCAATCAAAGCTAGAATGAATTGTTTATTAGGTTTGTATAGCATTGCTAACAACGTTCCCCAAACTCTAATAATTGCAAACAATAATAATAAAAGGTTATAGGAAGGGATGGTTATCTAGATAGATTGGATTAGCTAACGCAATACAGTCAGAGATGGTGTGAATTGTCTTGCAGGTCTCTATGTATTTCCAGACAAAGTCCCCCAAACCTTAATAATCGTAAACATGAATAATAAAAAGATATAGGAAGGGCCAGGGGTAGATAGAAGTAAAAACATAGGGAGAATGCAAGTTGCATATACCTTAACCCCTCAAATTGACAGACATGCTTCGAGTCTTTATTGTCACTAGACATTTTTGGGAACTTACAACAAATGAGGAGAGGATGATGAAAAGATTTTAAAAACTTCCAACAACCGCTTAATATATAAACTACAAGTATAGGAAAGATGAGAACTAGATGGAGGGTCAAAGGCAGTTGCCATAAGGATAAAAAAAAAAAAAATTAAACCCTACCAAACCTAATTACTAAAATGTCCAAACTATAAACTATCGCCACATAAAAAGTCCAACAGATATAGTACATGTTAAATGCAGATCATAGCAATCCACCCAGGATTCAAACCCTGTGAAGATTGGGTGAGAATCTAGTGTATTATGTATGGTAGGGATTGGTTGCTTTGAGAGCTTTTGTTTTTGTTTTTGAGACAATATTTGTAATAATTTATCACATTGTTTATGAGAATCATGGCCACAAGAGAATCACAACATCAACACACTCATATGATAGGCTCATTGACCCCAGTTCTAATCCAGGTGGATATCGGTGGCCACCCACCTTTTCCAAATGGCTCAAAACAGTTTTCTGGCCATTTGGGCAATTTACTATTTTTAGCAGGTTTTAACTTTCGGGGCCATTTTGAGGGTCCAAATGAAGGTTTTTCGAGATTGAGTTTCTCAATTATAGCCGAAGGCATGATTGAGCCCCCAAAATGAATCTCCTCGACAATACATTTCCAACGAGCTATCACACGCCTAAAACGGAGATCGTTTGCAAAAGTTACGACCCCGGGAAGTTGATGTACTCACTTACCCAAACGGGGCCCACATGACCTTTGGCGCTTCATCTCCTAGGGTTAGGTTTTTGGATGTCTAGGAATTTTGTCATTCACGTCTATTGTAAAAGGGCCTTCAGAGCCTCATTGTAATCATCTTCTTGCGAATGCGAGTAGCCGTCACATCTCTTCTCAGAGATAAGCTGCCACCATTCTAGCGAGTCTTTCACTCTGTATTTTTACAGTCTCTGTACATTTATTTCATTAATAGAAATCGTGTATTACTGTATCTCTATGTTTACAGTTGCATCTCTGATATATTTCTATTATATTACTGGATATACACGATATCTCTGTGCATTTCTTTATTATATCTCCGCTCTCATTTCGTACCGAAAATAATCTGGATCAGTGGTATCAGAGCAGGCTGCTCTTGATCGTTTTCAGTGCATGTCCCTGACGAGGTCCGAGTATATCAAGTTGGGTCTCGAGCTTGTCTCTCTTGAGGAAAATCGCTCTCGCACACTCAAGAAACCATCAATGGCGGAAGAAAATAAAAACGATGGAGCATACGATCCTATCAGTCTGTTGCTTGAGCAAGCTCTCACGCGACAGAGGGACGAAATGATGGAGAATTTTTCCCACATCCTTCAACACCTACCGATAGCATCAAGCGCATCTTCATCAAGCGACCACTTTGGAGGCACCTCACCTTTCAAGGTACAGGTTAATTTTGATATTCCCGTATTTGAAGGTCAAATAGATGCAGATGCCCTAGATAAATGGTTAAATCTGCT
>JASDQU010819982.1:36577-55242 GCA_032191745.1 Picea mariana
GGTACACAATTACATTATAATATTAATGCAGATTTTAAGAGCATGTTCTAATTTTTTCTCATTTTGGAAGCTTTAAAGGTCGTGGAAATACACGTTTTCATACTTAATTCTAATTAATTTATATTATTTTTTGAATAATCCTCCTAGTTTGACTCATTTTTTAATATGTTTTTCTATTGTAGCATGTAGTCAATTATATGGCTATTTTAGATGACCTTTTCCAATCACATTTAAGATCATTTTTGATGATATGTTTCTCACAATGGGAAAAGTAAACATTTTACAAAACTTCATCTATTGTTGTGTGTGAATATGAAATGTTTGCTGATTTGAGGTTTCTTTTCTTGTTATTGCTAAAATCATATTGCATTAGTGATGCATTTATTTAAACCTATCGATTCCAAGGAACTTTCACATACTATTTTTTGGGTTCTTCCTTTTGATTTGATAATATAGGGATTTAACCTTTGTTGGAACAATTTGTTCATCTTTTGTTTGCATGCTCTTCTTATTTATGTGCAAATATTTACGAGGATTCATGAAAAACTGGGAGTGCCSTCAATGGGGGTTTAACTTCATTGGCTTTGTGCTATTATACTTGGGGCTGAGACATAATACCATCCTTCAATTGCTATAAAATTTGCTTTTTGTTGTTGAAACTTGGAGTATTTGTGTGATCCAGATTGGGGCTGAGACATAATACCATCCTTCAATTGCTATAAAATTTGCTTTTTGTTGTTGAAACATGGAGTATTTGTGTGATCCAGATTCATATACATGCTGTAGAATGTCTTTCAGAATTGTATGTTGATTGAATTGTCACTGATTTGATGTTTACTAAGCTTCTCATTTTTGGGAAAGGTTTTTATTTGAAGGAAATTTTGAAGCTCAAAGCATAGGAAGAATTCTGATCACTGGTTTTCTAGGAGTTGCAGGGGCACTTAAAAAGTCTTGTTAGTTGCCTTATTAATCATCTTTGAAGTTGTCCATGTTGTTCTAGGGAGGTGCAAGGACTGCTGAAATAAATTTGGGGTTAGCAACCGGGCTTTAGATGAGCTTCATGGAAGTGTTAAGTTTTAGATTGTAATGGTAGAGTCCATATTCTAATCTATTGTGTGTTGGTAGTCAAATATGTTGTAATACCCCCATTTTTGGTGTTGTTACATATATTGTAAAGTTGACATGTAAATATTGTAATATGTGAGTTTAGTAGTGACATCCAAATTTGTAAATTAGGAGCTCAAGTACCATGTTGTGGTACTTCTGGAGAGAAAATGACTAATTCATGTTGTCGTCCTAATACACACTTGCAAACATGAGCAAAGTCCAACTCACTTAGTGTGTCCTTGGAGGCACAATGCCTAGATTCACAGTCCACACTGTCACCTTAATTGGAACCTCTTCCTTCTAGGCTTACTCCTAGGGAAGCTAAGGGGGGTAGACCCTAGTTACTAGATGTGTTTTAATTTTGAAGTTCTAGGAGTTGGTTTTAATTTGTTAAAGGTTAAGGGGGAAACTAACCTGTGATACTAAGACAACAAATGCAAAGTGCAAGATTATTCAATGACAAACAAACCCTTCCCTAAGTCAATTAAAACTAGTGCCTAAAGGTTGCGCAAGGGGTTCAATTACAAAAGATTACAAGTAAAACTAGATTACAATTATCCCACAACAAAAATACAATTACTTACACAAAGAATAAGAGATGCTACAAGATACAAATGAACAAGATTAAAGGTGCCAAAGTGTGAGATTTAAGAGATATTTAAAGTTAAGATCAATCACATAAGGCCAAGCATGCCCCAATAGCACTTACTCTATTGGACTGCTTTTCAATGGCAACCACTAAAACACTCAAGATTCAACAAGATGATGCCTCCCCAATGGGATACTCAACTTCTTGAATCACACCACAATAACATAAGATAAGAGATGTAAATACTTGGAAACTTAATGCTCAATAAATATAACACTTAGATATTCAAACCACAAGATGCATAAACAATTGATAAAAGTGAAAGTACTTGCAAGATAGATTTCTAAACAACCATCAACAAATATGCCAAAGTAAAGATTGTCTAGGAGACTAAGTGGTTAGGAGTTGTTTAAAGATTAGATAAATTTTATTTGCCCTCCCCCTAACTAAGTGTTTGAACCTTAAAACCTCCTCCTCTTATTGCCAAATGGTTGCCGGATGCTCAAGATAGTAAACCAACGAAGCTCATCCTAGCTTTCACGGTCATCCCTGCCAATAAGAGTACTTTCCGGAGAGGACACACACCTGATGCGCCATGAGACAGTCCATTGCCACTACTCCGTTGTTTTCCTCAAACCTGTTTTAGATGGTGAAGATGGTGGAATTAGGTTGTCCTAATTGGTCTAAAATTTTATTATGGCTTATGGGTAAGTCTTAAGGTGTGTTGTGAGTGTTTTAGATGACTTTTAAGTGCCCAAAAACAATGATTTATGCTCAAAACCGAAACTGTTATGACAGTCACAATGTGTATTGCAGATTATGAAATTGAAGACTAATACCACATCTAAAGCATGAATTGAAAGCTGAAAGGATAAAAATAATTCACTTAACCATGCCATTCACCATTCCATGTGTAAACTTGAAAGAAAGATGTGAAGTGAAGACAAGAACAACTTGCCAAAAAGAACAACACATGAGATTTAAACCATTTAAACACAAGTTATTCCATGAAGAAAACAAGTTAAAAACTTAAGTAATTGTTGAAAATAGAATCAATCATACACCATTTACTTGCCAAATGAGATGAGAACTTGAAACACAATAAGCTTGCACAAAATGAAGGATTGTTTTAAGATATCTACTTGACCATGTGTGTATTATGCATTGAGATATAAGAGACTTAAAACAAGTAAAAAAATTGTGTCTCAAAGGCTTAAGCTAAGATTTAGTGCATGTATGACCAAAGCATAAAAAGATTGCAAATTATTTAACCATTAGCACATGATTATTACATCACTAATCTAGCCATATGATATTGGGGGTTACTCTCCCAAGGTGTAGACAATTAAATCTTAAGCAAAACTTGAAAAAGACAAACCACTGACAATGGCACAAGGTGGAGGTTAAGCCTACAAATATTGTGCCAAAGAGTTGTAAAATAAATATTAACACTTATTATTGCAACCCTAGCCACACAACATTGTCCTAATGACAAGTGGGGCAAAAGAATCAACAAATAAATGAAATAAGCTAAGTCCTAGCCCAACAATTTTGGGGGGTTGGTTGAGCCAATCTTTTTCCCAAGATGTAAGCAACAAATGCTTTGCAAAACAAATTTACAATGGTTGAAAATACACAATAGAATGCAAGCCTCAAGGGAACTTCCCCGGGGCTTGCTACAATGATATAAAATATGAGAGATAAAAGAAAGAAGTTACCCAACTAGTGAGGAAGCCTTTGAGGTGTTGTATGGGTGGATTTGAGCAGCATATTCTCTTGTTTCTGATAAGAACCTGCAAAAACCAACAAACAAATGTTTGTTGGAAATGTTGCACAACACAACAAAGTTAAGAAAAAATTTCGGTTTTTATGCAGAAATTTTTCACATAAAATTTCCAAATGAAAGTATAGTTTATGTGACCTATCTAAGATGATTAGTTTACTGAAATATGAATGAAGAATTAACAGAAAATTTAGATTACAAAGCTTGGAGTTTGAGAGGGCTTTGAGGGAAGACTCCTTCTTGAGGTTTTCCCAACAATCCCTTGAAGTGAACCTGCAAAACTCAAGGCAAAACGTGAAGCATGAAAGTAGATAATATGTATGAATAGACTAACAACATGAAATATTTCAAATGATTAGCTATCCAACCTATATAAACCAGCAAAAATACTCTTTGTTAATCTACCCTAGCAAACTACTTTGTCAAAGATCTACTCAATGCTACACAAGAAACTTAAACATTACAATGTCACCTCATATGTAAGAATCCAACCAGAATACTCTTAGTGTTTACAAAATCCTCCAAAGCTTTATTAATCAAATGTGAGAGTGTCGCAACAAGTTGCTCCAAGACTCTCAAGAGCAAATGAGATGGAAGCAAGAGACAAAGAGCAAGAGAGATGGGGAGAAATTTCAGTAAAGTAACCTTAGCTCAAAAAATGGTGAAGAAATGAGTGAGAAGAGGCTCTATTTATGCTTGGAGAGGCAAAGTCACCCCTCTTGGATGAGTTCCAAGTGTCAACAACCAAGCCAAAGAGAGCATCCCAAGGAGAGGGGCGCGCCACTTAGGGTTTTGGTAGGGATTGATGAGTTGGATGAATGATTTGGCATGTGGGGACAAACAATGGGTGAGGTGGTAGGTTAGGAAGGGCGCACTAGTCATGAGAGGGGCCCACAACTCAATTAAATGGGTTTCAAAGGTTTATGTGTGAGGGGGAGGTGCAATTTTCCCCCAGGGGCATGAGGAAATGGGTGAGTGAAGTGTCTAGGGGGTAGGGAATGGTTAGGATGAGTGTTGGGTAGGTTAGGAATGACCTCTCTTGCCCTTTTCCATCTTAACATTTACACATTAACTCATTTTTACAAAAATTACATTTTTGACTTAGCAATAAAAATTGTTGTTTTAACTGACCAACACTCCGGGTGGACAAATGACTAGCAAAACTTGTTCGACTGAGTTGAAACTTGGTCCATGGGTGTAGGGGGTGCCTTTTCATTTTATTTGAGCACAAATACCCCTATCAAAAGCCCAAAGACCTAGTTTTTACAATAATTGCTCAAAAACGATTAATTAATTAAATAATTAAAATCGCAACCTTAGGAAAATTAATTAAAAAAACTCTATCTAGACTCGACGAAATTTCACGAAACTTTCTACAATGTCTTACATGGTCATTTACATCATTCTTAAACAATAGCTACCAAATGATGAGACCATTAGAACGTCGTTCACCACTTTTGAGGAATTATTGCAAGTGTGAGGGAAAAACTCATGGGAAATCAACCAGGCTGAAAAGTCCAGTTGACAACCTGAGGATAAAAAATCCTTGGTGAAAATAACTATTCCAATGAAAACATCCCAAGGTACCTGACCTAACTATGATCCATGCAAACCTATTACATTATTAACCCACGCAGGGGTGCGAAAATTTCGTTTACAAAATTTTGTGTTGGAGGCATAAAATGCCCAGTAGAACCAAACTGTCTTCAACATACTAGCATCTGATGATGCATACCTTCATGGCACATGGAGTTGACCCCCTAGTTGAATAGGCAGTCAACATCTGGCTCCACATGGGGACGTGTGTTCGATCTTTTCACATGAGATGGAGAGCATACGAGAATCCAACATCTACAAAGAGTGCTCACCAATAACCAACATGAGCATATATACATACATATAATGAAATAAATGCTATAAACAACATCTACATAATGAAATATCCAAAGTACAACATTATAACTACAAAATGAAACTATGATACAGAAATAATTCTAAGTACATATAGACATAACGAATGAAACAATACAAAATTGAAATACAAGGAAAAGGGTTAGAGATACGTTACAAAAGGATGTCCCTTTGGACACCAAGTTGCCACATGAAAAAACACTTCAAGGAGGGGTCCTTTCACTAGCATGTCTAACTTTATGTCGTCCCACTGGCTGAGAAGAGTTGCTAGAAGACTGATACATTTTATGCTGACTGTTTATTCTTTCATGTGAATCTCGGTTTCCAACCTTGGGCCACTTGGGACAATTCCCCTTAAAAAAATTCTGATGGTTTTCCATAGGTGCTAAGTGCAAAATTTCTGAATTTATTTTTCTCTCAAAAGGCTTGGCATACCTTTTACTAGGGATGATATACGTTACTTTATCAATATTAATCCTATCATCCATAGTAAATCATATCGGATTCTCATTACTTATCCTATCTTTTACTATCCCACTTTCTGCTAAGTAAGGAGGGTGTGGCCCAAGAATCTCATCTTGATTGTTTCTGACATTTAACTGATTCTGTTGATGTAGGTTGAGTTGATGACACATCTTCAACTGATAAATCCAACTCTGACTTTGATTCTGAAGGAGGCAAACTATTATCTTTCTGACCCATACTTTCCTCAAGAAAAAGCCCATCAAAAGAATCCATGGGGTCCCAAACATTGCAAAAGCTTGGGGGTTTGCTATTAAGTTCCATCTTAGTAAATGGCGAAGTATATTCTATTTCATAACATCCCATTTCTACTTTTCGAAAAACAATCTCATTTTCCCTTTTCCTAGGATCTTCCACATGATATTTTCTTTCCAATTCTCTATTCAATCTAAATTCTAAACCATTTGGAGTTGGAATGGTGGCATAAGTTAAATCCATCTGTAAACTACCACCTAAATCTGCAGTTGTCTTTTTGTTTAGCAACATACCCTAAGTATCAGGCACATCAATTACGACAATGTCCATTTCAATCATGATATCTGGGAATGTAGCTAAGTGTACTTGTAACCCCTTAATCAAACCATGCACTTCGGTTGTCCTGTTATCCATAGCACAAATGTTATGATAAGGTCTAGATATCCTTAAGTTCAACTGTTCCATTACTTTATTAGTCATAACATTTGAAGTGGCTCTTGAATCTAGCATACAATTATGAAGAATAAAATCATTCACGAACAAGGATAGGAAAAAGGGTCTATTCTTTTGATTTCCCCTATCCATATTTTGTAGAATCACAGGTGTATCCTAATAAGTTCTAGTTGGTGGAATGTCAACACTCTTTTGAGAAGGACAATCTATGGCCTTGAACAACTTCTCCCTCTAAGAAGGAATCTTCATTATTTCTGACACTAGCACCAACATCTTTGCATTACTTAACCATCCTCCTAAGTCAATGTTTAGTTATGAACTTGCATACATGTTTGACTTAGGGGGGGTTGGAGCTACCTTGGGAATGTTTGCTTGATTTTTATCTTGACTTTTGTTCCCATTCCTTTGATAGGTAATGCCCTTAAATTTAGCCATTTCAGCTACTTGTTGCGGAGTAGGCTTAGGACCAAACATTTTTGTTACTTTATCCACCACAACACCACTCATGCAATTCATGTCTTCTACTCCCCCATTTAGTTCATCAGAATCCATCCAATCATACATGCTAACACTAAGCTCATGACCAAACATATTAACCTGTTCATTTTCTAATCTATAAGGTCCCTCCTCACCATAAAGGTGAAGGAATACTTGGCAAGTTGATTCATCATGTAATTGCTCACAAGGTCTACAATAATGAATAGCCTGGTGGTTAACCCAATTAGTGGATTCAAATGGATTTGGTCGTCTCTGATCTTGGGGGGAAGGCTTCTTAGGCCACTTGTCATTTGGCCTATGTGGGGGCCTACTAGCTTGTCCCCTTTCCATGACTATCAACCGATTATGCATGGCTTTTATCTCACTAACATGTTTGTTCAATTGATTAGCATGATTAATTTCCATTTGTTTAATCAATTGAGTGAGCTCCTTAATGCCATCATTAGAGGGTTTTTGAGTTTCAACACTTTTCTTCTTCTCATCATAAAGTTGGGAAGAAGACCCTCTAGTAAAACCAGGAATGTTAGACTTCCTAGCCTCAAGCATATTCTGTTCAATTCTAATCGTTGTAGTTTGCGCTGCTTCTAAAGTCTGATGATCCTTATCCATTGAGGCATACCTCATTTCACCTTCAAACGCCTCAATATAATAAATCAAAGTTGCAGTATATGAGGGCTTAATGTCCCTATGGAGGCTCTTCACCAAGCTATTAAACTTAGTGTTAAATTCAACCACAGTTTCGTTTTCTTTCTTCTGACTAGTGGTAAGAGCAGCAAGTTGAAATCTATGTTCCTTTTGATCGCCCCATCTATTCCTAAACTCATTCAATATTTCCTCAAGGGTGCTAAACTTAGCTACGGAAAAATTAGTAAACCATTCATCAGCATCTCCTTCAAAAGAATATACAAACAAAGTCATATTTACATCTTCTTCATCATGACCCCCACAATATTTTTCCACACACATCAGAAAATTGAGGATGTGGGACTTGGCACTTATAGCATTGTTCCCCTGAAAAGTAGGCAACTTGTCAATGGCCTTCTCAGGAACTACATGAGGGGAACCTTGGATTGCTGCAAAGTTCAAAGGTCTCAAAAAAATACTCATGGTTAAGTTAAGATTATTAGTGGGATTATTAATAGTTGGTTGATTATTGTTTTGGAACAAGTATTGGATATCAGTGAGTGTTTCTTCCCCAAGACTTTCAAGTAGCCTTCTAAGAGCAAGGCAATTTAGCCTCCTCCTATAAACCTTTTCAGGTTCAGAAAAAAAATAAATCACTCCTTGTGAAGTGCTCCTAGTAGTATACTTGACAAATTTTTTCAATGGAGTCGCCACTTGGAAAGGAAACACACAAAATCAACCAATAAAAGTTCAATGAATTTTTAGGGACTAAAGTTTTTATTACTTAGTTCTTAAAAAATTAAGTTAAGTCGTTTTGACCAAGGATAAATGACTTATCCCCGACAACGACACCAAAGATGTTGTCATCCTAATACACACTTGCAAACGTGAGCAAAGTCCAGCTCACTTAGTGTGTTCTTGGAGACACAATGCCTAGGTTCACAGTCCACACTGTCACCTTGACTGGAACCTCTTCCTTCTAGGCTTACTCCTAGGGAAGCCAAGGGGGGTAGACCCTAGTTACTAGATGTGTTTTAACTTTGAAGTTCTAAGAGTTGGTTTTAATTTGTTAAAGGTTAAGGGGGAAACTAACCTGTGATGCTAAGGCAACAAATGCAAAGTGCAAGATTATTCAATGACAAACAAACCCTTCCCTAAGTCAACTAAGACTAGTGCCTAAATGTTGGGCAAGGGGTTCAATTACAAAAGATTACAAGTAAAACTAGATTACAATTATTCCACAACAAAGATACAATTACTTACACAAAGAATAAGAGATGCTACAAGGATACAAGATATACACAAGATACAAATGAACAAGATTAAAGGTGTCAAAGTGTGAGATTTAAGAGATATTTAAAGTTAAGATCAATCACATAAAGCCAAGCATGCCCCAATAGCATTTACTCTATTGGTCTGCTTTTCAATGGCAACCACTAAAGCACTCAAGATTCAACAAGATGATGCCTCCCCTATGGGATACTCAACTTCTTCTTGAATCACTCCACAAGAGCATAAGATAAGAGATGTAAATACTTGGAAACTCAATGCTCAAGAAATATAACACTTAGATATTCAAACCACAAGATGCATAAGTGATTGATAAAAGTGAAAGTACTTGCAAGATAGACTTCTAAACAACCATCAACAAATATGCTAAAGTAAAGATTGTCTAGGAGACTAAGTGGTTAGGAGTTGTTTAAAGATTAGATAAATTTTATTTGCCCTCCCCCTAACTAAGTGTTTGAACCTTAAATCTCCTCCTCCTATTGCCAAATGGTTGTTGGATGCTCAAGATAGTAAGGCAACAAGGCCCACCCTAGTTTTCACGGTTAGCCCTGCCAGTGAGAGTACTTCTTGGAGAGGACACACACCTGGTGCGTCATGAAACAGTCCCTTGCCACTACCCTCCATTGTTTTCCTCAAACCCGTTTTAGATGGTGGAATTAGGTCGTCTTAATTGGTCTAAAATGTTATTATGACTTATGGGTAAGTCTTAAAGTGTGTTGTGAGTGTTTTAGATGACTTTTAAGTGCCAAAAAACAGTGATTTATGCTCAAAACCGAAACTGTTATGACAGTCACAATGTGTATTGCAGATTATGAAATTGAAGACTAATACCACATCTAAAGCATGAATTGAAACCTGAAAGGATAAAAATCATTCACTTAACCATGTCATTCACCATTCCATGTGTAAACTTGAAAGAAAGATGTGAAGTGAAGACAAGAACAACTTGCCAAAAAGAACTAACACATAAGATTTAAACCATTTAAACACATAAGTTATTCCATGAAAAAAGCAAGCTAAAGACTTAAGTAATTGTTGAAAATAGAATCAACCATACACCATTTACTTGTCAAATGAGATGGGAACTTGAAACACAATAAGCTTGCACAAAATGAAGGATTGCTTTAAGATATCTACTTGACCATGTGTGTATTATGCATTGAAATATAAGAGACTTAAAACAAGTAAAATATTTGTGCCTCAAAGGCTTAAGCTATGATTTAGTGCATATATGACCAAAGCATAAAAAGATTGCTTCATCATTCCATGTGTAAACTTGAAAGAAGGATGTGAAGTGAAAACAAAAACAATTTGCTAAAAAGAACCACACATGAGATTTAAACCATTTGAACACATAAGCTATTCCATGAAGAAAGAAAGCTAAAGACTTAAGTAATCGCTGAAAATAGAATCAACCATACACCATTTACTCGCCAAATGAGATGAGAACTTGAAACACAATAAGCTTGCACAAAATGAAGGATTGCTTTAAGATATCTACTTAACCATGTGTGTATTATGCATTGAGATATAAGAGACTTAAAACAAGTAAAAGATTTGTGCATCAAACGCTTAAGCTATGATTTAGTGCATGTATGACCAAAGCATAAAAATATTGCAAATTGTTTAACCATTAGCACATGATTATCACATCACTAATCTAGCCATACGATATTGGGGGTTACTCTCCCAAGGTGTAGGCAATTAAATTTTAAGCAATACTTGAAAAAGATAAACCACTCACAATGGCACAAGGTGGAGGTCAAGCCTAACAATATTGTGCCAAAGAGGGTTGTAAACGAAATACTAACACTTATTATTGCAGCCCTAGCCACACAACCTTGTCCTAATGACAAGGGGGGCAAAAGAATCAACAAATAAATTAAATAAGTTAAGTCTTAGCCCAACGATTTTGGAGGGTTGGCTGAGCCAATCTCTCTCCCAAGGTGTAGGCAACAAATGCTTTGCAAAACAAACTTACAATGGTTGAAAATACACAATAGAATGCAAGCCTTAAGGGAACTTCTTGGGTGCTTGCTACAATGCTAGAAAAGATGGAAGATAGAAGAGAGAAGTTACCCAACTAGTGAGGAAGCCTTTGAGGTGTTGCATGGGTGGATTTGAGCAGCATATCCCCTTGTTTCTGGTAAGAACCTGCAAAAACCAGCAAGCAAATATGCTTGCTAGAAATGCTGCACAACACAACAAAGTTAAGAAAAATTTCTGGTTTTTACGCAGAAAATTTTCACATAAAATCTCCAAATGAAAGTATAGTTTATGTGACCTATCTAAGATGATTAGTTTATTGAAATATGAATGAAGAATGAACAGAAAATTCAGATTACAAAGCTTGGAGTTTGAGAAGGCTTTGAGGGAAGACTCATTCCCGAGGCTTTCCCAACAATCCATTGAAGTGAACCTGCAAAACTCAAGGCAAAACATGAAGCATGGAAGTAGATAATATGTATGAATAGACTAACAATATGAAATGCTTCAAATGATTAGCTATCCAACCTATATAAACCAGCGATAATACTCTTTGTTAATCTACCCTAGCAAACTACTTTGCCAAAGATCTACTCAATGCTACACAAAAAACTTAAACATCACAATGTCACCTCATATGTAAGAATCCAACCAGAATACTCTTGGTGTTTCCAAAATCCTCCAAAGCTTTATTAATCAAATGGGAGAGTGTTGCAGCAACAAGTTGTTCCAAGACTCTCAAAAGCAAATGAGATGGAAGCAAGAGGCAAAAAGCAAGAGAGATGGGGAGAAATTTCAGTAGAGTAACCTTAGTTCAAAGAATGGTGAAGAAATGAGTGAGGAGAGGCTCTATTTATGCTTGGAGAGGCAAAGTCACCCCTCTTGGATGAGTTCCAAGTGTCAACAACCAAGCCAAAGAGAGCATCCCAAGGAGAGGGGCACACCACTTAGGGTTTTGGTAGGGATTGATGAGTTGGATGAGTGATTTGGCATGTGGGGACAAGCAATGGGTGAGGTGGTAGGCTAGGAAGGGCGCACTAATCATAAGAGGGGCCCCAAAACTCAATTAAATGGGTTTCAAAGGTTTATGTGTGAGGGGGGGTGCAATTTCCCCCTAGGGGCGTGAGAAAATGGGTGAGTGAAGTGTCTAGGGGGTAGGGAATGGTTAGGATGTGGGTTGGGTAGGTTAGGAATGACCTCACTTGCCTCGAGCTCCTTTGGTTCCTCTTTTGGGCATTTGTAGTGGTGATAGTAATAGTGGGTTATGAATTGATGATAAGTTTTCTCTTCTTTGTGGTATCTATGTCGAGGATGAATTAGATTACGAGGCTTTCAAATTGACCAATAACCATTGTTTAGTATGAATTCAACATTGTTGTGCCAACGGATTTTGTGGTGTCATAGTACTTGCTTGTGTCCTTTAACTTCTAGTTCTTCTTCTTTGCATGTATCAGTAACTAGTTGTCTTGAGGCTAGTTATCTTTACTTTGTCATTTGTTATGAGAGTTAGGGTTGTCTTTACTCTTCTTGTGTTGCAACGGATTTTCGACCATAAATTCTTGATTACCCTTCTATTGAAATTTTTTCTCATTCTTGACAGCATAACAATAAACATCTTCTAGTGAAGAGATGTCCAAAAGATGCATTTTTGTTCAAATGTATCTATGTAAGTTGTTGCAATAGTTTAGAGCCAAATGTTGTTTGGAGTCCCTAATACGTGGTTTTGTATGCAAGGCATGAAAGGCATCAATCTACTCTGGCATAGTTTGGGCTTTACCTTGGTGAACAAGTATCCCACCAATATTTGACATGGGTAAGGGAGTTCAAAAGTGTGAAAGGAATCTTCTCGTTGTAGAAATAGCCCCTAGTAGATTAAATCATCTCTCCAAAGTTGTTGTGTTTATCTTGCCTTGAAACATAGGGATATCAAAATTAACTTGTATCTTGAATGGTGTTGTTCCTTCGAAATCATTGCTTGTTGAAGGTGCCTCTATCATTGTTGGGAGTCTTTGAAGGATTTGGGTGAAATCATCTATCATCTTATTCCTCTATTGCTTAAGGGCTTATTGAAAGGACTTGATAGATTACATTGTTCAATCATTTCACTTAGATTCCACCTCCTCGAACTCCAAGTTAGGGATCCCTCGAATTATTGGACAACCATCCATGCTGAGCCATATCTACACTAGATCCCTTCTTGTCTTCAAAGTGTGGTCTTCTTAAAATGTGTAGAATGTCCTTTATTCAGTAAGATCATCACCATTGTCAACATCTAGTGGATCTTTAACAATGGCTACATTCGTTACAAGTGGTTTGTCTTTAAACTTTCCTGAGAACACCATTATCTTGAAACTACAATTCCAAGTTGTATGACCTATTTTCTTGCAATAGTAACAACCCATCTCCCCCTTGTCTTAAATTGATCTGCTACGATTGTTTATTGAGTATAATGCTAGCTTAGGTTGAGTATCACTTGCAATGGTTCTCTTTTCTTCAACTAAAACATATGAAATCATGTCTTCTAGAGTTTGAGAATACATGTTGGTGATCCCTCGACCCTTCTCTACCAACAAAAATCCCTAGGTCTTCATACAAAGATTTTTTGCCTCTCAAACTACGGAAGTCACAAGAGTGGAAATGTTATCTTTCAAAGGCTTGAGACTCTTGATACGACTCTCTATGGCTCTTAGACTATTGAAGTTGCAAGAGTGGAAATCTTGTCTTTTAAACGCTTGAGACTCTTGATACAACGTCAAAATCCTAGACTCTTCCCCACTTTGATACCATATTAAAAAATGAGCAAGATCACTAAATGAGGAAAGATATTAAGCACAAAGGCTTGAGACTCTTGATACAACTCTCTATGGCTCTCAAACTATTGAAGTTGTGTTGTGCCAACAACATCTTCCCTTAATTTCTTCTCTTCGCTTCTAAAAACCATTACATTAAGAGAAGAAATTGGGTCACCCTATTACTTTTTGCTACTATAAACTTCAGAAACTCTTGCTTGCAAAAAGTTTGAAGTGTAAATTTCATTTTTTTCTTCTCTAGATTTGATCATTTGAGAAAGTAAAAGATTTTCACTGTCCTTCGATACGTCGCAATCGATGAAGAATCCACATTTCTCGCCAACACAGAGTGTATATTCAAGAAATCCTCTTTCCCCCAGATACATTGGTAGGGAATTTGCTTTTCTTGTTGATACATCGGCCAAGAATTCACTTAACTCTTCAACACTACACGTATCGACGATAAATTCTTATCTTGGGTCGACACTCTGAAGTTCCTTTAGCCTTCTCTGACACTTAGACAAATTTCATTTCTTTTTCTTTTGAAATCTTCTCTTTGTGTTGACATTTTGGCAAAAAATCCATATCTTCCGTTGATACATAAGCACAAAATGTTCTTTTTAGATCGATACATCAACGAAGAATGATATAGTCGAGTCTTCAAGATTCACTATACTCATCGATACATAAAGAATGGACCTCCCTCTCACATCGACGAAACATCCTCTACTTCCCCTGATATGCCGATGGAAGATTTTCGTCCCTTGTTGATACAATGCGTATCAATAGGGAATTCACTTTTCTCATCAACATAGACTGTATTGGCGAGGCATTAGGCGCCTCCTAAATTCTTTCAACTCAGTGCCTTTGATCACTGCACCCATTAGTCAGGTTCTTTTAATTTTCAATGGTTAAGCATTTTGTGTCGGACTGGATGATTGAGGTTGATTACATGGTGATTGTGATTTATGTCATCTTGCAGTCTTGATTGAGTATGATAATAATTCTTGGGAGTTTGTTTATGTCGCTAGCAACTTTCATTACGCTTATCATATCTACATGTATGTTTTGCACCCTGTGGTTCTATGACTAACGTTGGTTCTATGACTAATGCTAATTGAGAAAGTACCTTTTATTGTTATAGGGGTTGATTACAACGTCCGCAAGACATAGGCTGGCTCTGAATTGCATCTCAAAAAATAATTGGTCCTCTCGACACATACTCAGTATCAAGTGTTCCAAACGTCAGTTGGTTGTTTTCACGAGATACTATGTTTTGGCCACTAACAGGTAACCTCTGTTTCAATGGCTAGATTGAGAGCCTATATAACACAAATGTCGTAGGAATTGACAGAACTGAATTTGGATGAAGCAGTAGCAAAAATGGGGCCCGAGTTTTTGTTAAAAAATATTTGCTTGTAATTTTGGGCACTGGTCAAATCGGATTTTTCACCTCTGAAATAAGCCAACTATATGTTTTGTGGGATTAGAATCCAATGCCACTGATAGAATCGAAATTTGAGGTCCAAAAGTGCCAAAACAATCATCAAATATTTCCCATCAAGTTAATCTCATTAACCGTGAAATTGCTAAAATGTTCGAATGAGCAGTAAGTTCTCACACTAGAAACTTCTCCTTGTGCTCTTCGCATCGCAAAAACCCACCTCAATTGGGCATCATATGATCAAGTTATAGACCTTTGAAGTTAGGCTAGGTTGCGCCTAAACCCCTTTGAAACATCATTAAATGACGACCAACACATCGAAACCGAACCCGAATATGCAATGTTATATTTGAAACTGGGTTTAAAAAGAGTAATATTCATATAAAAAGAAAATTTTTAAAATATTATAAAAGAGGGGTTTTTATTTTAACGGGCGTTCCTCATGTATGGTTTTAAAATTGTTTGATAAACGTGAGGGGGAAAGGGGGCCATGGCCATTCGACCCACGCCCTTTCCCAACCAATTGTTTAATGAAAACCTTTGACCCTCCCCTTTTAAATAAAATCCTCTTTCCTTTGTTTTTAAAACTTCCACGAATCAGTCACACAATGTAATTTTCGGCCACAAAATAGCGTTTTTGCTCCGCCATGTCGGCCAGACAATGTGATTTTTTCTCCGCCATATCGGCCATAGAATACAATTTCGAACCTGGTGTGTCTGACCATCGTGTTTCATTCCAACGGTGATATACGTATGGTTTTAAAAATTTAAAGAAAAAAGGATTCGAGGTATTAAAAGAAAGGGTTGATTAAAATAATGTTTCTGGTATGTACGTGGATGTGAGCATAAAAAGACAAACGGTAATAAATGAAAGTTCCAATGGTTTAATGGTTTAAAGATGTGGTGACGTATAATGGAGTTTATGTGAGTTCGATGGGGGCACAACCCATAAGGCCTTCGCCCCCTTTTCATTAGTTCTTATATTTAAACCGGAGGGGGGCCACTCAACCATATGCCCCCTACCCTTAACCATAATCTAATGCATTTTAAAATATTCTCTTCAACATGTCTTATAACCTTTCACAATTTATGTTTCGTCGATCTTTCACGATCTTAGACCCTCTCCAACCGTTGATACCACGGAGCGTGCACAATAGTCAAAATATGCCTCATCAAAATGGATGGAAATTCTCATCCGTTGTGCCTCCCTTGCTTCCAAAATACATTTGGCATTCTGTCTCTTTTCCCTTTGTTACCTCCATGTGAAAGAAGCTCATAATTTTCATCCGTTGTGCCTCCCTTGCTTCCAAAATACATTTGGCATTCTGTCTCTTTTCCCTTTGTTACCTCCATGTGAAAGAAGCTCATCTAATTTACCATTATCATATCAATTAGTCCAAAATTCTTATTGTATAATAAGAGACACAATATAATAAACATCCATTACAAAACTTGTTAAATATGATTTAATTATTGTTCTTAATATAGCATGGTACTCAAGCATAAAAAGGAGAAATGGAATAGGAATAATGTGTGACAGAAGAAAATCCAAAACTTAATAAACTTCCATAATTTAAATTGAATATTTCTTAAAAACTTATTTGTTATGATTAGTCTATAGTGCTTTTAAACATGAATATATATATATATATAGAGAGAGAGAGAGTGTTGGGACAAATGATAAAGAGAATATATGATATAAAATGAAAGTAATGAACAACAGAGCCAATGTAATATCAAACAATCAACATATAACTCATTCAAGAAAATTTCCAAGCAATTTATTATATCAATCACTAAGTTCACAAACCATCACAATATGTGACATGCCAGAGTTTTCAAAATTGTGTATGAATAGAGTTTGCAGCCACCAAATTGACATGCTATGAAAACAACCCAAAATATGCTAAGTTATCCAAATATTCCATACAATAGTGAAGATATATGAGAGGAGTACGATGGCCATGAATAATGGGTTCACAATATTGCCATCTAAACTCTAGTTTCTAAATTCTTTTTAAATGTTTTTTTAAATACCTCTCTGTATATGAACAGTTTAACATCCCTTTTAATTACATGAACATGAGTAAACATGGAAATGTAATTATGCGTGACGGTAACATACTATAAAAGGAGTACGCCTTATGAAAAATGATAAATAACTAGGGAATAATGTGGAAAGTTCATGTAAAACAATCTTAGAATTTAAAACTCAGTCGACAAAACTTGTTCATATTTCCAAACCAATTATCTTTGACTAGGGTTGGCCAAAACTTCCCTATCATACTTAAATACCCATAATGTTGTATGAATGGACTCAGAAACTGCAATAAAACTCAACTACTACCAATTACTCTAGTATATCAATTCCACAAAATGTGACCATTCACAACTTTGCACTATGGCTTTAAAGCAAAGTAAAGCTAGGTATGAGAGCCAAAATGCAACACATACTATATGGGTTGTCTTTATTAAGAAAGCCAAGAAGGGAAATAGATGGCATGTGACCATAGGTTCATTCGATCAAGTTAGAATTCTTTTGACAGAGAGAAAGACAAATGCTAAGCTCAAAACATGTTCTTTACATCAATGAACCTAAAGGTTGACACCAATTAACATTTGAAACAAGTTTAGGTTTGAACCCAAGTCAAGTCTTTGCATGTGGTAATATTATCACCAATGGGTTCGACCCATAAACCATTTTGCATTAAAAATCATCACAGCATATCTAAAAATGGAAAGAGGTAGAATGAACTAAGAGGAGTGGCGAATATACAAGAAGCCATAGTAATCACTGTAATTTGAAAACCAAGAAAACATATTTAACAACAAGAAGCTTTAAATTGATGTTTTATCTCTTTCAATTTCACAAAATAATTACTCATGGGCAAAAGACAATGAAAGAAAACTTCTACATTTGCTACTAGCGAACTAGAGCCAAAACTAAAACATTTAATAAAAAATTAATTTGCAAGGAAATGCTCAAGCATCGTACGAGTACTTAATACTTAACTTGTTTTAGTGGTCGATTTATACCAGTTCTCAGAGCTTTGAAATTGTTGCAACAACAAACCACAAGGGTGGCTTCTTGAGCTAGAGCGCAACTCTCTCCACAGTCCAAATCAAAAACATCAAATGACGAGAACTCTAGAGACATCCAAGGTGCTAAAGGGTAGGCTTGTTGGCATTAATGTCCATGTTACTTCAAAATCAATGCATGGTCGACATAGTGGCCAACACAAAGCATATACGCTACCACTACCATATCAAACCCAATATCAAAGAGTATGATGTGTCATTACTTTATGATACCAAATCCCCATATCAAGTACGATGCGAGTTGATTAATAACCTTCACAGACATCAAACCAACAACTTATATCATAACACATGTATTCTATAATGTGAATGTTGCTTTTTCATAGGTTATCACCAATTGTATGTTGGATCGAATCTGTTATGATGATGATCCTT
>JASDQU010819983.1:20901-35011 GCA_032191745.1 Picea mariana
CCAAAACCACCTTCCCCAAATAAAATAAAATTGTTTTTTGCATAGTTTTGACCACCTACTTTTCAAGAGAGATTCCGGGAAAACCTGAAGGAATTTTGAAAAACCGAGAGAGGTTTTTCTCCACAATGGGCTAAAGAACAATAACCTCTCTCAGTTTTTTCACAGGCATCAAGAATTGTGATAATCAAATCCATCTCTGAGCACCATTTTTCAAGTTTCCATTTTTCCTGATTTTGTCATGTTTTTGCAGTAGATTTTTTGGAAAGCTGGAGATGAATTTGGAAAAATCAAGGTTTTTATTCAGAACATGCTCATATACAAAAACCTTCCCAGTTTTTACATAGACATCTCATATTGGGAGAAATGAAGACTTCATGGGACCCTATTTTTTAGAAATTCAAGAGGCAGAAAGTCAAAGGACAGATGGCAAAGAGATTAGATTCAAAGGCACATATCACCCACAAATCCCATAAAAATGATGCCAGATCTCTGAATGAATCTCAATGATCTCTATATCTTTGTAATCCTAAATCGAATTGGTTTAGATTTTCCTAAATTCAATCTTGCTCATTAATGACATGATCATTGTAAATAATTTATAAATACTTCTAATTTTGAGGTATCAGGGTTTGATCAGTTGGGACCTGTTAGAAGGATGAAACTAATTTTGAAAAGAGCTCACAGAGCCACAGTCTATCAAATTCTGTAATATAATAGTTGTGGGATTCTTGTGTCATTCATGTTGGTGAAGTGTTTCTCACTGTAATTATGTTTTCTCTGTTTTCATATGTGTTTCTTTTCTCTATTATTTTAAAGAGAGTCAAGTTCAGGATTTGTTTTAAAACACCATGTTCCAGTTTAAAGAAATATCAATGTTTTCCACTTGAAGGTCAAAACCAGGATTCTGAATCGCCCTGTTATAACCTGATTCACCAATTAATTCTTCCCAATCATTCATCAAATTTTAAAGGATCCAACAAAGTGCCTACCTTGCCCTGTAAGTTTTCCTGTAGAACTTGCCTTTATTGAATTAGATCTCTTTGACTCCATTTCCCAATGGCCTTCCGTTCATGTTCCAGCCAACCAATTTATAAACCAACCTCTGTATAGTAATAACTAGCCTAATACCTAAAGTCTATTATAAACAAAGCTAGATCAGACAGAGAGAGCCCTCTCTAAGTCTTGGAGGGCGAGATCCAAGACTCCAAGTGGTTTGATGTTACCTCTGTGATTGCCTTCACAGCCTTGGGAAAATTACAAAGTGTTAACACAATGTAACATTTGACTCATTGTTATAGTGGTGTACACTCAATCAATATTCCCTGGTTATTAACAAAGCAAGAGAGCAATGTTGTAAAGGAGGTTATAAGGAAGATAAATTTCCCATTGGTTTTGCTTTGTACATAAATAATATATTAATGAAAAAGGTGATTTTGGTGGGGCAAAAACTCGCGATTTTATTATCATACCTTTATTAAGATTTGAAATTTGCTAATATTTATCATCTTATGATATATACATTATTTGTTAGCAAGATATGTTTGTTTCTAATGAAATTTAGGCAATAATGCTTCTTTCCTTCTTACAATATGTTTTCCCTCTTGCTCTCCCAAACAGTGTTGGAAATAACATAAAGCAAGTTATATATGATCTTAACAAGTACATGAGGTAAGTAAAAATTTATAATTGAAATGTTATTTGTAGAACTTGTTGACATTGGATTTACTTGAATAGTATAATTTTATGTTGACACATGATTACTTTGAACTATTAGATGGTTGTCAACTAAATAAATCCATATGAAGATATCAAGTATTGGAAGAGAGAGATTCCTCATTTAATGTGTGAAATGTGAAAGTATCTACCTCCATGTTTTTTCAATGCACAAGAACCTTACCTCATACACCTAGTCAAGGAGATTGAAATATGTGGACCCATACACACAAGGTCAATGTGGTTGGTGGAGAGGCACGTGAAGGAATTTAATGCTTTTGTTAGACAAAGATCATGTCTTGAGGGATCAATGGTTGAAGGTTATATGGTATATCAATCTACTATGTATTTTAGTGAGTATTTACCCCAAGTAGGTGATATTAATGTGCCTCACCTTTGGGATGTCAATTTAACCAACAAATTTGAAGGGGGGGGGGTGTTGTTGGGGAAATGTAGATGGACAAAAGTGAAAGGTGTATTTAGATTTATTATAATTACTATTTTCTAACATAATGTTTGGGCTTGTTTGGTGCACTAAATCTATTTTGTTTTATTCATCAAGTAGTGGAGAGTGGGATGCAATGCATTTGTACATTGCAAATAATCTTGACTAGATGAATATATAGATAGAATGATTCAATGAATTTTACCATAGATTATCATGGAGCGGGGTGGTGGAGTTGATTATAAGAACTTATTTGGATAGTAATACAAATATGACATAGAAGGAAATTTATCTAGCATATGATGCAAAAGATAGAAATGTAAAACGTTTACCATTTATTTTTAGATTTTAATTCCTATTTTTGTGTTTTTTTTTCCCTCAAATTACCTTATACATATAGTTATCAATTCATGAAAATGATTTATAACATGTCGAGCATGAATGTGAAACCTCACAAAGCTATGTGGTGTAATGGCAGAAAATATCACACCAAAGAGTTGGATGATAAGAAGAAAACATGTGACAATGGGAGAACTACAATTTTCCAAGCTATTAATATTTCCCACATGGGTGATAAACATCTGATCACATATAATTTGAGGTACTATGCTTATTTGGAAGATATATTGGATACAGACTTTAAATCCTTCAAAGTGGTTCTCTTTAAGGTTGGGTGGTATAGATTGTTGCTACATGATGATGAAAGGATTGTTATTAGTCAGGGTAATGGATTTACCATGATTAATACTACTATGTATGAGGAAAGTACAAATCCCTATGTACTTCCAAGTCAATGTGAGTAAGTATTTTATTCGCATGTTCCATGTAGAGTAGGTTGGTCATTTGTTGTTTGATTTGATCAAAGATGAAGACATCTAAAGTATATTTTGCCTGAATAATATGTTTGTGAAGAAGATGAAGAAGATGTAGGAGAGGAGGAATAAAAGTGGGAGAAAGAGGAGAAGGAAGTGGACCATCTAGTTATTGGCTCACATGATCATATCCTTCATCCTGTTGATGATGATTATATTGATGACGACTTAGTGCTAGACATCCTAGATGTAGTTATGGACAATCCTTTCAACGATTTTGAAGGGTTGGATATAAATTATGATCTTCATGAGTTAGATATTGAATTGGATGAATTTCAAGATCAATATGATATGGATATGTAATTAATATTATTTAATAAAGTGATCAATTGATTCAAATTGAGTACTCTTATGGTTTGCCCTTCTTGATTCAAATCTTAATGGTGAATTGCTTCTCACATGCTATCTGACTTGGATGGATAGTTGACATTACATAAATTGCTTATGTTATTACTCTTTGTCTTAATAAGTAATAAATAGTAATGTTATATTAGATGAAGTCACTAAAATACGACACAAATGTATTGGTGATACAATTGTGTCGAGGGCTTGATCACCAAATAAAGAATGTGCTCACTCTCCATTTCTTGAACCAAAAATAAACGTACTTCATGCCTTGCACACTATGTATCAACTCTTTAAGACTATGAACTTCAAATACATTATCACCTTGGAAAAACTAAGCATAAAGCGCATACCTTTTCTTGCTCCTTTTGGCATGTTTAACTTGCATCTTTGGAGCTTTACTTTTTCAATAAAATTTAGAATGCTCAAAATGTTGATCCATTTGAGCTTTACATATCCTTCAACAGTTGTGTACTTCCCCTCCTATTCCTTCCAATCTACCATTTTTCTGATAGTACCAAGATAATAATGGAATTCATCTACCATGTAAATAACATGACCATATATGGCTACTTTCATTCTTCTCTTATATATGGGCATTTTTATTTTTTGATAAAATTTATAAAATTATAGCAGCATTTGATTGGCCTAAATTTGTCATGATTTTCCACTACAAATTTCATGTTAATGTCACTCTTTTCAAACATCTAAGTTAGTACTTTCATCTCATTATGACCTTATTAATAATTTATATTGTATAATGAAGCAAATTTCCATGATGTGTGTTTGTCCTCAACGATCCAATTGAGACCTTGTTCTTTCCACTTATAATACCTCTCTCCAATTTTGTAGCAGCTTCGTAAGCCGCTCCTTTACCGCTACCGAAATTTATATTTTGTAGCCTCCTTCCTAGTGCCAAATACGACGCTTCCGTTCCCATAGTATTATCACTAATTCATATCCCGAAATACGTAGTCATTCATGGAGAAATTTGTTGTTGATAATTTCAAGGAGCTATCTCATAATATTCATGCCTAACCTGTGTGGTTCATTCACCCATATTGTTATCAAAATCTGAATGGCTGAATCAATGTAACCTCAACTCTAAGATGGAAAATTATGCATACAAATTTCAGGGCCGAGTTTGAGAATTGAATGTTTACATTTGTAGCTTTTTTCAAAGTTCAAATTCTAGCCTCACAAGCTTTAAAGGTAGCCCTCTTTTGAGCTGCAGAAATTTTAGTCATGTAGCAACTACATGGTTTTGCTTCAATGCTCCTTTTGTTGTTGCAAACATTATTGTGTTCTGAAGTTATTCAAATTTCTTTACCACCCTTTTGCTAAGCTACAACAAACACAATTATGTAGCAAGTACAACAATCAAGTATAATAATCTAATGTTTCTTTTCTTAATCTATGTGCTTTTCTTTAGACTTCGGATCAAATTGTAATGTTGTGCATCGCCTATAGATGAAAATCTCATTGAAACTATAATTTATTCAATTGTAATTAAGTGGTAATTTATTTAGAATGAATTACAAGAAGATCCCAAAAGGATATATTATATGAAGGATACTTGAGAACTATGATATCAAGGATGAGTGAGGGTGGTAGCATTGATTCACATGAGGGAATGGACAAGAGGAAAGTGACTATGATAACATTAATGTGTGTTAGGGGTGCTAGTTGCGGGGGGGTCATTCTATATCTCAAAGGAAATGTGGAAACAATCTTTGCTTGGGCTCTAGGAGAGTCCACTAATAATCAATTTGAGGCTTATGCACTCATATAGGCTCTTCTCTTAGCAATTGAATCAAGAATCAAGAACTTGATTATCATAGGTGATTCAAGCACAATTATTAAACTAATTCTATCAAAATAGCCCTCCTCTAACAACAAGATCACCTCCATTATAGCTCGCTCTTAGAAGGAAGAGAAAATTTTCCCAAAAAAATCATTGTATTAGGTCCTTTGGGATCACAGTCATAAATTAAATGCATTAGCCAGTGAGGCCACTTCTCTAAAAGTTGGAATGCTTAGGAAAAAAGAGGGTTTGTTTTACCAACCAATTCCTTAATGCCCATATCTCTCGAATGAAGGCATGTAACATCACATTAGTGCATCATATGCTACAACAAAAAATGCACTGGATTTCATATGAGGTGCACATATACGAAAAGGCGTATGCATATCAGATTCCCATGCATGAACTTAATTTCATTTTGTCCTTTGAATATCACATCGAGGTTTATTGCCAGGGTGGTGGGAAAATGGATTTTGATATGGGAGAATGCATAGATGTTTGGAGCAACACTACCATGCTGGAAAATTGATTGATAAGAATCTCTCTTAGTCTTTGGATTGTCTTATGGAATTTCTACCTAAAGGTTTTAGGTTCAAAATATGCACTGTGTGTGGGATATCCAATGCACTAGCTCTTGAATTTTTTATGTGTTTGAATTTTTGGGGTCATTCCATCCTTGGGATGCTTTTTATATGTCTCTTTTGTCTTTTGGGAGTCAATTATAGGGGATTGTTCTTTGTTGGTGTCCTAAACATCTTAATTTCAAGGTTTGGCTTCTTCATTCTATATGATATTGGGCATCCTGACCTCAATAATTCGTGGATGTTAGGTGACCTGGTGGTTTTTTTTGGTTGGTTGTGCAGTGGGGATTTCCTAGTACTTTGGAATCAATATTTTAAGCTGAATATTGGGATCATTCCTATCAAGAGTTGGTAGTTTTATTCCGCTCTATGCATTGGCCTAATTGATTACAGGGAAGCCTAAGAAATTCATAGAGCTCCCTGCATGCACGAAGAGTCCATCCAATGAAATCAAACTTCTCTTTTCTCTGTGACATAAAAAGTGAATGAGATTGAGAATCATTGCACTTACCATAATACCATAATCATGAACACACTGGCACAGTGAAAGAAATAATTTGACACCCTAGAAGTAGAGTGTAACATGCTGAGAAATCTGGTACTAAATTTAAGCAAAGGATCCCAGTCAACAACCTCCAACTAAAGGATGTCTACAAACTTTGTTCATTTGGAGTTAAAGGAGGATGATAGTGTTCCTTAAATTCTTGAATATATGGTTATTAGAAATTAGGAGTCTCATCCTACCAACCTAGGTTGGAAGAGACTAATAGTCATTGTGATTTTCGCTAAATCTTATGTTATGCAAAGTAATTGAAATTTTAGGTGTTTTCTTAAGAAGATATACATGTAATAAATATTGGGATGTAATATGTTTGGAAATTTGCATACTCTATTGTCGGCAGATAAAGAGATGGATATTTTGCTTGAAAAATCTAGTAGTTTTGTAATATCATTGTTTAGCTACGACTATGGATTTTATAACACAAATTTTCGGAGTTTTTGTTTTAAAAAAAATAATAGCATTACTATGTGTTAGGGATCATATTATGTCTAGGGTCATAATGAAACCATAGTGGTTGGTAGTTAAGTTTTGTCAATGGTTCTAAGATAAGTCAAGGTCAAAATAATCAAAGCTAAATTTTCCTCATACCTATTATTTTTTATATTTTTAAATTAAACTTATCATGGTAGTAAATACCTATATCATAGAAAAAAACCGAGTAAATGTCAGGAAATGAAAGAAACTTCCTCTCTAATCCTAGCAGAAGAGAAGAAGAATTTAATCAAGAAGGCAAATGACACAAGTAATCACAAAGTACACCGAGATTTTACCCTAGAAACTCTTAACCCGAAAAACCAACATTCCTTTGAGCGTTCTACTCTCTTATTGTCTTATTCAATCAAAATAAAAAGTTACATGTATAATCTTGGTCCACACCTAAGACACAATCAACATCATACCTTCTTTCATGTGCAAGAACAACCCTATAGCCAATTTGAATTACATATGCATGATCAACAACCTACAATTACACATATATTAACCTGCATAAGTGCATTACAACATTATCCTTTACAGCCTTACAACACGCCTCTTTATAGGATTTACAATAGGAAAAACCCTAAAGATTGGTGCCCAAAAATAGTTACAGATCCATGTAGATCATTGGCTACAAATCCCGCAAATCTCAGGATTCTATTACAGTCGACTCCAAGTCGGGTTTACCAATCGGCCTTCATTCGGTCTCTATTCAGTCGTCTCACACCCGCACTTCGACCTCTTTTTGTTTGAATTGTCGTCAACATATTTGACTTTGAATTTACTCAGTAGACTCCCTCGACCTTCGACTTGTTGTCGATCCACCTCGACCTTCGACCATCAGTTGATTCACCTTGACTAGTTTTTTCACTGCAAAGAATATAACATCCCAACATTCTCCCACTTGTTTTCTTCTTTGCTGAAATAGGAGATTCTTGAAATTTCGTTCACAGACCCAGGGAAACAATTCCTATTGCCTCTCTGCACCAAGAGAACTTCACAATACTCACAGACTTGGTCAACGAATCTGTTATGTTTTCCAACATGTCTACTTTCTCCAGTAGCACCTTAATACTTTCCACTCTTAGGAAATGGTATTGTACATCAAATTTTCTTAGTATTTAAATGATAAGTAGGGTTCTTTGCCATAAATATTGTGCTTTGACTGTCACAACTTACCTTCATAGCTCTTTACTCAAACCCGATTCCTGAACACAACCTTTGAAGACATACCACTTCTTTGCTTCCATGAGTGGCCACCATGTATTCAGCTTCTGTTGTTGACAAGGCTACAATCGCCTGCCACTTACTCATCCAACTTATTGCTCCACCGAACATCTTGAAGACATATCCATTGGTCGACCTTCGTCGATCCAAATCTCTAGCCTAGTCAGCATCGACAAAGTAATGTACATCTAATTTACCATTTTCACCTCCAGGTTTTCATTAGTAGCATATAACATAGTCCTTCATGCCACATAAATACCTGAATACTCTCTTCACATCTATCTAGTGCTCCTTTCCAGGTGTCGACATGTACCTATTCAACACTCCCACTACATGTGCAATGGTCTGCCCTTGACCAGACATTGCACATGTAGTGGGAGTGTTGAATAGGTACATGTCGACACCTGGNACAACACTTGAATAGAGAACATGTGTTATGTCCTCTATTTATTCTTGTGTATTTGGAAATTGTTCAGCAGTAATCCTTTCTCCCACAGAAATTGGCACCTTCATTGATTTGCAATCCTACATGTTGAACTGTTTCAGAATTGTTTCAATATACTTCGTCTGATTCAACCAGAGATTTCTAGCAGATCAATCTCTCTTCATCTCCATTCCCAGAATGAAGTTAGTTGCACTGAGATCCTTCATGTCGAACTTGGAGGATAGTTGCTTATTCACCTCCTTTATTCTGTCCATGTTGTTTCCAATCAGCAACAGGTCAACGACATACAAAGCTACATATATGAAACACCCACCTTCTTCCTTGGAATATATGTAGTGATCATCTTTGCTTCTCACAAATCCCAAACTAAGGACGTATGTCTCAAAATTATGGTGCCACATCCTTAGCGATTACTTTAGACCATAAATGGATCGTTTGAGTTTGCACACCAACTCTTGCTTTCCCTTTACTACAAATCCTTCAGGTTGTTTCATGTAGATTTCTCCTTCCAAGTCCCCATGTAAGAACATTGTATTCACATCCATTTGTTCTATCTCTAGATCTAATGTTGCAGCCAAAGACATTAGTACTCTAATGGAAGTTAGTTTGCAATAGGGGAAAAAATCTCACTGAAGTCGACTCCCTCGACTTGGGAATATCCTTTCTCTCCCAATCGATCTTTGAACTTCTCGACTTGTCTTGCGGCATTCATATTCTTCTTAAACACCCACTTGATAATGACGAGATTTCTTCCACTAGGTAACTTTACCAAATCCCATGTCTCATTTGTATACAAGGATTCCATCTCTTCGACCATGGTGTCCTTCTAGACTTTACCCTTTGTCGATTCGACTACCTCACCAACTAACTTGGGCTCATCATCGATGTCAATTAACATGAATGTGGAATGGAAGTCAGGCGGAATATACCTTTCGATTGGTTTTCTTACTCTTTATGACCTTCTATTCACTGGAGTCGGTTGTTCCACCTCTTCCTCATATTCAATCGACTCATCTGAATCATCTTCTTCGTTCCTCAGTTCAAACCACACCATATCATGATTACTCTCAGTCTGAACAACTTCTTCAAGCTCAAACTTACCTTCGAATTCTCTGAATACCACATCTCGAATCTACATTGTTTTCCTTGATGCAAGATCCCAGAACTTGTACCCTTGCATTCCTTCTTTATATCCAATGAAAATAAATTTGACTGCCTTCTTGTCCAGCTTGCTCCTCTTTTCTTTAGGAACATGCAAAAATGCATCATAGCCAAATACTTTTAGATGCGCCACTGAAGGATTCTTACCCGACCATACCTCATGTGGAGTTGTGTCGACTAGTGTCGACGAATGAGACATATTTACCAAATACCTTGCAGTGTCAACTGCCTCCACCTAGAATTCTTGTGCGAGCCTAGCACCATTGAGCAAGTGCCTTGCCTTATCCATCAATGTTCTATTCATTCGCTCGGCAACTCCATTTTTTTGTGGGGTATATGGTGTGTTATGCCACACTTCTTAAAGAACTGGTCAAATTCCTTTCCATGAAATTCACCACCATTGTCAGTTCTCAACACTTTAATCATATTCTTTGTCTGGTTTTCCACAAGAATTTTAAACTCCTTAAATCTCTCGAAAACCTATGATTTCTTCCTCGGGAAATATATCCATGTCTTCTTGGAAAAATCATCTATGAAGGAGACATAATAAAGATATCTACCAAGTGAAGGCATTGTAACTAGGCCAAACACCTCACTATGCACCAGTTCTAGAATCCCATTTTCCCTTGTCACTCCAGATGGAAACCTCACCTGAATTTATTTTCCATATATGCAATGTTCACAAAAGTCGACTTATAAACCACATTTAGTAAAACCTTTGACCATACCTTTTCTTTGCATAGCTTGAAGTCCTTTTTCTCCAATGTGTCCCATCCTCTTGTGCCATAACCTGGTTGGGTCAATTTCACCATGTCTTGTCGAGTCGTTTTGAACTGACTTGGCTTGAGTCGAGTCGCATTTGAGTTGATTTCAGGAGAAACGATGTTGTTGCATCTAGTATAGTCGAAAATCCCTAACATCGTGTACAGGGTACCAATCTGAAATCCTTTCATCAAGACCATTGCACCTCTGACCATTTTGCATGAATCCTTCTGAAACAGAGTATGCACACCTGCAACACTCATCTTGCTGACAAATATCATGTTTCTTACCAAACCCAGAATGTGAAGCACACCTGGAAGGGTTCTTTTCCTCCCATCCTGCAATGTCAGTCGGACTCTTCCCCGTCCAACAATTATGGTTGTTGATTCATCCCCCAAGAACACATCACCCCCATCCTATCTTTCATATTCAAAAAACCATTATTTATGTGGTGTCATATGATAGGATTCTCCTAAGTCGATAAACCAAACATCTTGATGCGACTATGTACTAGTCAAAACCAGGTACACATCACCTCCTTTCTTTGAGGTTTTCTTTCTCTCAGTCGACTACTTCTCACCAGATCCATCATTGCCTTATGTTTCCTTTGACTTTCATTCCTTTTCATAATTCCTAGCTTTACCGCATTTCTAGCACCTTCGCGTCGACCGAGTCGAGGATTTATATCTACCCTTCGACTTGAACTTTCTACCGTAGAATTATCTTTTATCTTTGTCTATCGGTCGACCTCTCACTACCAGAGCATCTTTGGTCGATCCTTCCATGTTCGTCCTTCTCATTTCTTCCGACAGGAGAGAAGCAACCACGTCCTCTAGCACTAGTGTGGTTGTATTACTCCCAATAGACACAACTAAGTTATCCCACGAGTATGGAAAAGAAAATAATAGGCTAATACACTTCTCATCATTAGTGATCTTAATATCCATAGACGATAATTGGCTTAATGCAGTATTAAACGCATTTAAATGCTCAGTCGTCGAACTGCCATCACTCATTCTCAGAAGATACAGTTTTTTTTCTAAGAAACATCTTATTTACTAGATATTTCAACTGGTATAAGCTTCCCAGATTGTCCCACGGTTTCTTGGCCAAATCTTCACCTGAGACATTCAACAGAATTGAATTTGCAAGACAAAGTCGGATCATACTTATTTCTCTTCTTTCGAGTTTCTCCCATTCTTTTTTCGTCATGCATGTCAGTTGGGTACCTGAATAGATCATTTTCCATTGTTCTCAATCTACAAGAATATCTTCCATTTTAAGCTTCTAAAGCTCAAAATTCTAGCCATTGAATTTTTCTATCTCTATTTTGGAACTGCTTGCCATTCTTTACCGCAATCTTTAACACAATTTATGACTTATGACTCTTATTGTACCTAGGGTTTATCTTTCAGATTCAAGATTGGAAAATCAAGATATGATATATTTGCCAAGACATAACACCACTCTAATAAATCACTTTTCAGGGCAGACCTAAGCTCTGACACCACATGTCAGGAAATGAAAGACACTTCCACTCTAATCCTAGCATAAGAGAAGAATAATTTAATAAAGAAGGAAAATCACACAAGCAACCACACAGTACACCGAGATTTTACCCTAGAAACCCTTAACCGAGAAAACCAACATTCCTTTGAGAATTATTCTCTCTTGTTGTCTTATTCAATCAGAATAAAAGGTTACATGTCTAACCTTGGTCCACACCTAAGACACAATCGACATCATACCTTATTTCATGCACAAGAACAACCCTATAGCCAATTAAACTTACATATGCATGAATATAAACCTACAATTACACATGTATTAACGTACATAAGTGCATTACAGCATTATCCGTTACGACCTTACAACATGCCTCTTTATAGTCTTTACAACAGGAAAAACCTAAATCTTGGCGCCCAAAACGGGTTATAGATCCATGCAGATCATTGGCTACAAATCTCGCAAATCTCAAGATTCTATTACAGTTGACTACCAATCGGCCTTCATTCGGTATCTAGTCGGTCGTCTCACACTTGCACTTTGACCTCTTGTCATCGATATCTTCGACTTCGACTTTACCCAATCGACTCCCTCAACCTTTGACTTGTCGTCAATCCACCTCGACCTTTGACTGTCAGTCGATTTATCTCGACTAGACTTTCACTGCAAAGAATATAACAACCCAACAATAACCTTCCATGTGTCATCCTGTGCTGAGAGGAATAGTGGAAAGGGGTTACAATGTACTAAGATATTAGTTCATTTGTGGTGAAAATGTGCTAAGTTGATCAAGGGATCAAATTTTGCTCAAAAATTCAAAGTGCTCGGAATCACTTCAAACCAGACGAGAGCGTAGGCCTTGTCGTTGCGAACCCAACACAACTCGTTTCATCTCAAACGGGCGTCGGGAGCGAGAGATATTGCAATCTGTTCGTCAAGTCAAATAGGCAAAAAAAATGATGTTGACTGTACACTCTGTATAGTCCGTACAGGCTGACATGGCAGGGCCATACAGACCGTACGATGATGTGGCATCTGATGACATGGCAGAATTTGGTTGGTTTTTGAAGGCGAATGATATCGTGACACGTGGCATTTTGTTGGTCAATGGTAAAATGCCACGTGGCCCAATCATGGGCTGCCACGTGGCACCCCATAATTGGTTGATTGGTTGTGTTTAAAATAGTATGAGGTCCGTGAAAGTCGAACCCTGGACCTCATGTAGGCTCTGCGCTTTGGTAGAGTGTGGGCTACCACTAGCCCACACATTGTTGCTTATACAATAGATGTAAAACAATATATATAAAGTCATTTTATGTATTGGTCAGCGCGGGGGTCCGGGCTGGGGCTTAGCCCCAGCCCTCGGTCACACTACTATTACATGTGCCCATACCTACCAACGGTGTGCGCAGGGTTTTAACATAGCCCTTGGTCCTTTGCATTGTGCCATGTGACCAACCGGGAGCACAGAAGTTAAATGGTTAAGTTTGTTAACCACTTATTACCAATGCGCGCGGTCACATGATTCTCACACGCCCAGGAGCTAAGCGGTTAGGGGCTGGCATGCCCTTAACCATCCTACGGTTTGCATCATTGGCGCGGTTGCACCCAGTGCTGGGTTTTCACGCTATTTATTGCGTGTGTGCCAGGTTCAAATGATGAGGGTGCAATTTGTAGATGCAGAGACAGCAAGCTTGAAGGGGAAGACTTCTAGGAGGCCTAACTTCTTCTTTTTTCGACCGATTGAGGTGCCAAAAGAGCCCAAACAGGGGTTTTTGGACGCTCTGAAGCCATTGGAACAGTCGGTTTGTCAGTTTGAGCATTGTAAGACATGTTTTTGAGCACTTTTTGAGCAATTAATAATAATGATCCATTGGAAGCTGGACCAGGAGATGTAGCCCAAGAGAGGGGTGAACTCCTTTATCAATTGTCGTGTTTATGTGCTTATATTCATTGATTATGCTGCTGTCTATGTGTATTTTTCATAATTAATCCCTTAATCTATGTGTTGCAAACTGATCCATTTGCTTTAAATACATAACATTTACATTGCAAATAATTTCAAGTATTTCAAGTCTTCTTCATTTTTAGATCAAGTTGGTATCAGAGCACTGGTTTTTGAAGACTTGATTGTTTGCAAGTTTTGTTTCTGATGCTCACAAGGTTGAAACTCACAAGAGGAGAAGGTCAACTTGTGGAGCCAAGTTCTC
>JASDQU010819983.1:35111-45320 GCA_032191745.1 Picea mariana
AGTCTTTTGGAGGTCCAAAAGCTTCCCAATGGGGAGGTGTGATCAGGGGATCAAATTTTGCTCAAAAATTCAAAGTGCTCGGAATCACTTCAAACCAGACGAGAGCGTAGGCCTCGTCGTTGCGAACCCAACGCAACTTGTTTCGTCTCAAACGGACGTCGGGAGCGAGAGATATTGCAATCTGTTCGTCAAGTCAAAGAGTGAAAAAAATGATGTTGACTGTACAGTCCGTACAGGCTGACGTGGCAGGGCCGTACAGACCGTACGATGATGTGGCATTTGATGACGTGGTAGAATCTGGTTGGTTGTTGAAGGTGAATGATATCGTGACACGTGGCATTTTGTTGGTCAATAATAATGTGCCACGTGGCCCAATCATGGGCTGCCATGTGGCACCCCGGAATTGGCTTATTGGTTGTGTTTAAAATAGTATGAGGTCTGTGGGAGTCGAACCCCGGACGCTCTGCGCTTTTGTAGAGTGTGGGCTACCACTAGCCCACACGTTGTTGCGTATACAATAAATGTAAAACAATATATATAAAGTCATTTTATGTATTGGTCGGCGCGGGGGTCCGGGCTGGGGCTTAGCCCCAGCCCTCGGTCACACTATTATTGCATGTGCCCATACCTACCAACGGCGTGCACGGGGTTTTAACATAGCCCTTGGTCCTTTGCATTGTGCCATGTGACCAACCGGGAGCACGGAAGTTAAACGGTTAAGTTTTTTAACCACTTCTTACCAATGTGCGTGGTCACATGATTCTCACACGCCCAGGAGCTAGGCGGTTAGGGGCTGGCGCACCCTTAACCGTCCTACGATTTTCACTGTTGGCACGGTTGCACCTGGTGCTGGGTTTTCACGCTATTTATTGTGTGTGTGCCAGGTTTAAATGATAAGGGTGCAATTTGTAGATGCAGAGACAGCAAGCTTGAAGGGGAAGACTTCCAGGAGGCTTAACTTCTTCATTTTTTGACCGATTGAGGTGCCAAAAAAGCCCAGACAAGGGTTTTTGGACGCTCTGAAGCCATTGGAGCAGTCGATTTGTCATTTTGAGCATTGTAAGACATGTTTTTGAGCACTTTTTGAGCAATTAATAATAATGATCCATTGGAAGCTGGACCAGGAGATGTAGCCCAAGAGAGGGGTGAACTCCTTTATCAATTGTCGTGTTTATGTGCTTATGTTCATTGATTATGTTGCTGTCTATGTGTATTTTTCATAAGTAATCCCTTAATCTATGTGGTTCAAACCGATCCATTTTCTTTAAACACATAACATTTACATTGCAAATAATTTCAAGTATTTCAAGTCTTCTTCATTTTTAGATCATAAGAAATATTGTGTCATGGCTCATAATAAAATTATCTTATCTTATCATATGTCTCACCCTAATGCTTATTATATGAAATTCATAAGGAACTCTTTTGGTCTCGATTTATTCTTTTCAACTCTACCCTTTTTGGTGCCATTTTATTGAATACACATAGCATGTCCCAATTATTGATCATATCTCAAATGTGATGGAACTCAATGTTCATATTTTTCATTTGAGTGGGACTAATTGTGATCACTTGAACAAGCACTACTTGAGTCCACAAGTTGAACCAAGAAAATCACACTACAACGAGATAATACAAAGAATGGCTCTTGTTCATCATACCTTGGAGGACAAGGAGGGATGTTATTTATATTATCTCATTGGGGGGACTTTTTGAAATCATCAGCTTGGACTATAATCCTCGTCCTCATCAGCATCGTAGTCATCGATGTGTGTGTGTGTGTGTGTTTTGTAAGTTATCCTCTATATTTATATTACCAAAAAAGTGTTTTATAAAATCTTTGTTGTTGGTCTACCGCTTGGGAAACTAGACCATCAACAATGCATCAATTTGTCTATGATTTTATGAAACTTTTGTCTTTTAAAATTGTAAAACTTGAGAATATATATCCTATGATTATCAGTTCTACAATATTCTAGTTGTTTCATATCACTTAAAGAACTGATATGAGGTAGGGTATGGACACCTAAGCCTCATAGACTAAATAACATGATAAGAAGACTAAAAATCACGAGAAATTAAGCAATTGGAGGACGATCCTTAGCTACAAGCACCTGAGGTTGACGAAAGTCCAAGTTGTCCAGGTTTAGGCCAGCCAGCTTGTCTTCTAACAGGTTCAGTTTATGATCCACCAGTTTGATTTGCAATTTCTCATCATACAACTACAACAATATATCTTGGTATGCCTTGTGCCCCTCCACCAGAAATCGACCCATCAAAAAAAAAATATGCTCATAAATATCTATGGTCTTAAAGTATTGTGATTCACGGGCCTGAGTGGTGCCTGAATTAGGAATCCATGAACCCGTTGAATGTACCACTTCATCATCTGAAATGAAATGCCTGAGGAATCTAACATTCACTTTTTCCATGTCTATCTTATCTCTAATATCTAGTGGGCTATGGAAATGACAGGCTTTGGCTAAGTCCTCAACTGCATTGATGAGCCTCGAACTCGAATTGCCTTTGAAACAATTGGAAGAGCTTCCTCTGGAATGGAAAGAGGAACTATCGTAAAACCATGGTGGAAGTTGGGATAAGCAGGCACCACGAGACATTGTATAGGGGGGAAGTGTAGGATTCAAAAGGTGTCCAAGAAGGGAGCAGAGGGAAGACAAGGGAACAAGATCGGAAAGAAGGTATTGTGGGAAAGATAAAGGAGCGACCACCTCGTCGCCATAATGGAGAATCGGGCCCATAATGAACTAGGTCCAAGGCCGTAGACACCATAATTGCATATGAAGGAGCGTATGGAGCTTTGGTCGTGTTGAGGACGAGCCAAAGGATCCATATGTACCAGAGAAGCGTCATCAGTTTGAAATCGGAGGTGAAATGATGTCCAACATAGGTGTTCATAAAGAGCGTGAGGGTAGTGGTGTAGTGTTGCATGCAGGGGATTGGTGAGGGCACTCTGGTGGGTGGTAGGTGCCAATGGTCATGGGTGACGGGTGGCGACTCACCTCAGGGGGAAGCCCCACGGTTGGATGCTTCCCTCTCACCTGATATGGGGGCATAATAAATATATTGTATACAATATGTATTATGTATTATATATTATATATGTTATATATAATATACAATGCATATTGCATGCGGTATATATAAATATCTATGACATATTATAATACCAAACCCTAAACAAAAAACAACTTCAAATTGCAAATCAAGTCAACTTCCATGTTGCATTGACATCTCATTATTGAGTGGATTATTCTCTCCCATAGTATCAGCTTAACAATGACCCGACCATGGAAAAAGAGACACAACAACCTCATGACTAGAAGACACACAAACACAAGAAGAGACATGAAGCACAAAGACAAGAAGAGACAAGGGACTAGGGGATCATAATGCCTCCTAAATCAGTAAGTTGCAATTTTTCCTCTTTCTCTTTTTCTCTATTTGTAAAATTTATAATGTGAACGGTCAAAGGAAAACCCTTTTACTTGGTTATTTGTAAAAAAATCTATTTGTATAGGGTTATGATTTTTTTGAACTTGTGAATACCTAGTTTTCGAGTTTGATAAACACTCATGTAAAAGTTTATATCTCTAAAAAACAAAAACTATTAACACCATCTTGATAGGCGTTATCTAATTGTTCTACTTTTTTTCCTTTTTGTCGGAATTCGACCACATAAATATGCATGAATTTACAATTTTATGTTGTTTAAATTGCATTTCCAAATCTAGAAATGGATCCAGCATGCAGAAAAACCCATGGGGCACTCGGATTATACATAATTAACCACTTAAATATGCAAATCCAACATTTTCTCATCAGATTTCGGGAAAAATTAAACAAAAAATATCACCAGAAAATAGCCAAAACATAGAACAGTTAGACTATGGCCCATCTTGATATATATCATTGGGATTGTGTCTACTACTACAAACAGTTTCCACTGGGTTTTTCATCAGCATTCGAATATTTGGTCACAATTTTACACATGTCTACAATCCCAAAAGGTGAATAGGTATGTGGTCCATGTATTTTAGAATGAAAATGGACCCATCACATCCAATTGTCATGTCGCAATCACTCCACCATCTAAAAAACAAAGGGAATTCAACACATCTTCCCTTATATTTTAGGGCCAATGTGTAGTAACAAGGCTTAAAAAAATTAGCCGGGTAATCTTTGAAACCCTCCATTTGAGCATGTAATATAACAGAAGGGGGGCATTATATAATATGACCTAAGTGACATTTTATCATCAACTCTCTTTACTATAAAATCCAAGAAATAATGTATACCTCCATAGATTTTACCAGTCAAATCATTTGGCGGAAGAGGTCTCATACACCAATTTGGTGTCTAACTTGGTCGTGACCTTAAAAATAGATTATTATTATTATCTCATTGACAATAAATCAAATACACTAAATAAACCTGAAATTTAAAAGTTTTATTAATCAAATAAATATCCAAACATGATATTGAATATGAAATGAGAATACTTTTGTAAGATATAATTTCCATTCATAAGGTATATTCCATCCATAATGGCCAATATAATAGTTATATCTAATCCCTCAACATTGTCTTTTCCTATAACAACATTGAATTAAATAACTTGTTTGTATGGGCATTAGCATTCACTAAAATAAAAATCTTTGGAATAAATAACTCTTTTCAACAAACTTTGGAGTAATGGCATAGATGAATCGGGTTCCCTTGACATATATAATATATTTACTCTAAGAATCATAATATTTAGTATGAAAAGAAACTAAATCGGGAAAAGGATACACGAAAGGGATGATAACTTTGTCTAAACCACACCTTGGGGTCCTAGTCCAATATTTATTATTGAATGACCCACCATACACAGCATGTATAAGGGTGTAATACTTCTCAAGTTTTTGTGTTTTATACAAGGTCAAAGGCATCATATCAATTATCAGAAAATTCATTAGAACTAACTTTGAAAAATTAAGAAAGGATGCTCTAGGACAATAAATATGCAGATAGAAAAGCATGTGGAACCTTTTTTCACCTCCTCATAATTGCAACATTCCTCATAATTGCAACATATCTTAATAGAGAAAAAAAACACAAAGATATCAGAAAGGGTGGATAATGATAACGGATGAATATCTTATATCAAATCTCATGTCAGTAACCACATAGCAAGTTAAATTGTTCAAATTTAGAAAGAAAATACAATTGAAAATTTCATGATTGAAAAGGAAAAAAATCCATATGGAGATAACTTTAAAATACAACACATATAAGTGAAACTGACAATAAGAGGTCACCTTACATATGGAGATAACTTAATTTCAAATAAATGGGAAATAACTACATAGTTTATGATACCTTTTATATTTTCTCTTTTTTATTTGATTTTATTAATCATATTTAAGAAAACCAAATAAAAATGGTTACATTAATATTTTCAACTAATAAAAATAAAACATCATAAAAATAACAGTCAATCGCCTTTGACACCAACATAAAAGGTATCATCTTTGTGAGCACCTTAGGTCATTGGGACCACAATGAGAAAAAATATAAATGGATAGATTGTTTAAGCATATGGTGTAGACCTCCCAAATCACAATGAGAATATCGGTGCTTAATGAGCATGGAATTATTAAGCATGGAATTATGACCGAGCCTTGACCTCACCTTTGAAGCTTAAAATCCAGAAAACCAAAATATGGTTATAAAATGGAAGTTCATCATGAAATACATTAGGCTATTCTTTCAACACTGGGTAATCTTGTATATTTGATATGTTATCACTGGGTAATCTTGAATCATTTATCTAACTCCACATTTTAATGTAAAACCATATATTTGATGAGTGTTTTTAAATTTTTTAGGAATTTACATTGACCATGGTGTTTTTAACTTCTTACTCTCAAACCATCATTAATGACTATATGTCCTACTATGAAGCTATGGCTAGCCATCAATCTATTAACAAATATATAGGGTGAAATATGGCTAGCCTCTTAACCCTTTTGTTTTCTTTCACCTTTCCCTTTGACCTTTTCCTTCATCTTCTCATGTAATGACTATATGTCCTACTATGAAGTTGTGGCTAGTCATCAATCTATTAACAAATATATAGGGTGAGATATGTCTAGCCTATTAACCCTTTTGTTTCCTTTCACCTTTCCCTTTGAACTTTTCCTTCATCTTCTTATGTAGGTCATGTCGACCTTGGGCTTGCTTCTTATAGTGATTTTCCTTTTTAACTAGTATCTTAGCCAACATCTTTGGAACCATAATGTTAAGCTAATTGTGCAAGTATAGTTTATCCCACCAATGAATTTGATTATTTTCATATTGTCATCATGATTATAGGTGGGGACATACTTAATACATTGCTTGATCATTTTCATCTTGTCATCATTTGCATCATTTGCATCACAAATACATTTCTACTCATGTCATGGTGTCTATGACAACAATTGTTTGCATCTTTTGTCACCAATCAAAACATCTTTAATTTTTTATTAGTGATGTTCATGGTCATGGTGCAATGGTAATAGAGGAAAAAGACCAAACTAGGGAGAGAAGAAGAACCTCGGAAACTCCTCTGTTTTTTATGAATGCTTTGATCATAGCCTCTATGGGCAGTTGCTTATATTAAGATTTAGAGATATATGTAATGTATTAGTATGATTGGCACAATCTTATTGTTACTTGACTGTTTTTATTCATTTTTAATTTTTAATTTTTAATTATGGATGGGTAGGTACAACTAAACAGATATCTATTAGATATAGATCTAAATAGCAATGGAAGTTCTAAAGAAAAAGGGAAGCGAAATGTCAAGTAAGATGTTAAGAACCACTAGAGGTGGTAATGTTATAATAAAATTTTAAAATGAATGGATTTGTTTCTTGTTGAAGGAAGGACATGCTCTTATGACAATGATATTGATGGAGACAAGGAAGTGCCATTGAGATACAAGCATTATGTGAAGAACCACTAAACCCACTTCCTAAGTTGGACATCTATTTTTGTATCTATGGGAGAACATATTGAATTTCTCCATCTAGTTTACATGGGATGGGGCTCTTTTCAATGGATGGTGTAAACATTGCATACAACAACATAGTTGAACATATGGACTATGGAATTGGCCCAAAGATTATTTTATGTTGGATATGGATGACCTGGAATCTACCTAGTATGTCAATATATGGAACTTGTGCAAATTATAACAAAATAAAAGAAAACAATCAAAATAAAAGAGAACACACACACACACACACACACACATTTCACGTCATAGAAGCATGAACAAGCTACCCAATTTCATATTTGAAGGGAATGGTGGAAATAAAGTTGTAGTTTGTACAATAAACCAATAGCCACGGAGAAGGAGTTGTTGATCGATTACAATTTGAATAGAATTAAGGAAACATGTAATTGTGTCTTACAACTTATATTCATTATTTACTAGTTGTGTTTGAATATGATCATTTGCATTAGTTTTATATTATACATATTTTATCTAAATAAGATACCCTCATTCTATATGTTGCAGATTGAAAACATTATTTTGTGTATTAAGGGAGATTTGCAAACATTTCCTATTTTCACATTAGAAGAAAAGACAAAATCTACCAAGCCATCATGAATGAATTCCCACAAGATCCCTATAATGTAAAGTGTCCTCCTTGCGATGTTTATGTTGATTCAATGCACCTTCTCACCTTTTTCATCAACCATGGCCAATGGGAACAGAAAACCAATATGATTGTAGAAATGATCTTGAATGCCCCATGCACTAATACATTCATCATTTCCAGTTCTATCAAGTCCACCAATAGAATTCTTACCAACCTCCTTGACACCTACTTTCCTATTAGCACAATTGGAATAGTGTGCTTGGAAAAGAAATGTTAGTGGCTAAGAAAACTATAGGTGCCCCATGACATTGTTTCAACTCAACCACTCAAACCAAATTAGAAATGGCTCATTCATCCACTACCATAAAGGATTTTGAAGATGCACTCTTATATCCTATGCCAAATTATGAAGAATATGATCGGCCACTGGGGTGCAACTATGGGGAAGATGAATGTGTATGTTTTAATGATGATGATTAGGAATGTAATAAAGGTACTTCTTCGAATGCAAATAATAAAGTACATGTTTTAGTTGTTTTGTGCATGAATGTGTGTTTAAATTTGATGTCAATATGAATGTTTAAACATTTATTGAATTAGTTCCCGAGCATAATTAATTTGCAAATAAAATTAATGTCAAAACATGCTTTGTCAAAACTTAATGCCACATTATAAAAGTTGGAAAGTCCAGTGGTTGCACCATTGTCTCCCTCTTGAGCAAGTTTTACAGGAAAGTGTTTGCCATAGTAATACGGCCATGGTATTCCAACCAAGTCTTTCTAAAATAACACATTGAAATATTATTATTTGAACCAAATTAAGGAAACATGTAATTATCTTTTACAATGTATGGATGTCATTTATTGAATATTGTGTTTGAATATGAGTTTCAACGACTTTATCTTATTTATGTTGATTAAGGTTGGTTGTCATTGATGTCAACCCTTGAAGAAAGCCTCGTAACACAAAGGTTGGGTAATGGACCCAAGATTGTTTGATGTAAAGATGACTTGTTATTGTCTTGTCATGGTTGATAATAAGTAGAAATAGATGAAATCCAAAGTGGTCTCGTTATGGTGAAAGCCCTCATGGGAAGACACTTTACAGATTGAGTTATCCTAGAAGTATGGTTAGAAAACCCATGCTTATTTGTGGAATAATGAGATGAACACCAGTGAATTTGTCAATGAAACTATCCTAGATGGATAGTTCTTGTCATTCCATTTCTGGTGGTATGTGGAACGTCACATAACTCCTCACGGTTAGAGAGTTATGGCCATGAGNATGTGTAACGTCACTTAACTCCACATGGTTTGAGAGTTATGGCCTTACGAAGTTGGAGGACCCTCATATGTCATCTAGAAGCCCCAAAATGTCAAAGTAGTCAAAGTGGTTTAAGAGATTTTAAAAGGTAAATAATAAAGTGAAGTGATGAGTGTGCTATAATTAAAAGTGAATACAAAATAAATTAATTCAATAATAAATTTAATGGAGAAATTAGAAGTGGGCTAACCCTAAAATAAGGAAAGTGGCAAAGTGACCTAGAAGATGTTTTTAACGAAGCTACTTGGAGAGAATAAATAAGAGGCAAGGCTCTCTCATTTAAGACACACTTGAGAATATTGAATAAATATAGGTGTCTGAGGTAACCAAAGGATATCTAAGCCGAATTTCTGAGGAAAGTGAAAAAAATAAGGCTGGAATTCAAGGAAGGATAAATTTTTTTGATGATGCTTTCTAAGGTATGTTTTTTTCAGGTCATCTCACCGTTTTCGCAATAACTTTTTTTATAGAATGATTCAGACCGTGAAATTGCTATGCCAATGAGGAAACACATCCAAGTATATGTGCTAAAAAATTAATCCTGTGGGTCGTTGTATTTTTGGAGTTACACTCCGTGGAAAATAGGGTTTGTGGCTAGTCCTTAAACTAGTCAAAAACAAGTGTTTCGGGTAAAAACATCATAACTTCTTCATAACAGATCCAAATTTAGTAAGACAAAATGTGTTGGTTATAGTATAGTCTGTAGTATGTTTTTTAACTATTTCAGATCAATTAAACAAATATTCCATGTGGGGCACGCTCTACAAGGTCACTCTCTAAAATAAGCTAGAATTCATCAAGGTGTGTCATTTTTGCCATAACTCCTTTTCTGGGAGGTTCCAAGTAGTGAAACCTAGAGGAATTGCATAAAACACACTGAAGAACATTTTTTATCAGTTTCAGATATTTATTCATTACAAGTACAAAGTTATGATTGTTTCAAGTTAGGGTTGTTGACTAATCCAAAACTAGTCTTGTGAGACTAAAGAAACGTTTGATGAAAATGTTAGTCTCTTGTTGTTAAAGTTAAGGAAGGTTTGCAGGTATGTGATTATATACACCAGGTCTATTACAAAGTTACAAAACATATTTGCATGATGAAATTGATGAGGGCTTTTGGTTGAGGTACAAGTTGGGTACATGGTTGAGACAAGTAGTTGATGGGTTGGCACATACATGAGGTGTATAGTTGATGATGTTGGTACATATTGATGAGTCATAGTTGATGAGT
>JASDQU010819984.1:0-35079 GCA_032191745.1 Picea mariana
CAAAACCCTCAACGATGTACCACAAAATTCCTCATCCATGTGCCAAGAAATACAAGATCTGCCTCAATACTAACAACATGTAACAATGATAAATACCAGATATACTAGAAATTTATTTATGTAGATTTGACTTATACAATAAGTGTCATACAACCAATAGCCTCTCTAAGGAAAATCTTCAAACCCCCATAACCATATCTCATGTAGACAACAATATCAAATTACTCATAAAAAGAAGACATAACTTTTGAAACTGTAGATATATCTGTTGTACCTGATCATTGTAGACCTTCTTGGGAACTTGCTTTCAGACTTTGAGTGCCTGACACCTTCAACAACTCAAGATTTCATGGTTTTTCCAACTGTACATGCCCTTATATACTTCCAACCTACATACATACGTGACCTCTTCCACTGCATCCTGCGTACACCTCAAACACTAGGGTTTCTTTCAGTATTTTTGTAGCTTCAAAACGTGCGTCGTTAACCTTTCTTGCTACCTCATAATTTTTTAATTTTAGATGTATCAATGAGTACCTCCAATAAGAATTACACAACAATAGGTATTCAATGTGATCAATAGGTGCTAATAAGAGACCCTTTCTCTCTTATTTATACTCTCCAAGTAGCTTCCCCTAGGGGTTACCTTCTGACCAACTTAACCCAACTTCCTTATTTTAGGGCTAACCCACTTCTAACCACTTGTCCACTTATAACCACTTTATCCACAAATAGTAAAATCTCCACTTCTAGTTGCAACTAATTTATTTTCAATTATTTTCTTATTACAACAACTTAACCCATGATTAACTCCTAGTTTCACCCATTATGACTAGTCAACTTCTTCTAGGAGTTTCTAGAATAATTTGACTTCTTTGACCTTCTAGGGGCTTCTAGACAACTCATGAGGTTTCGCCAACTTCACAAGGCATTAACTCTCTAACCGTGAGGAGTTATGTGGTGTTCCACATATCAACAGAAATGGCTTGCAATATATTATCCATCTAGAATAGTATTACCTACAAATATACTAATATTCATACCATTATACATAAAACAAACTTGATTTCCTTAACCATACTGTTGGGGCTACCGAAATTTTCTACAAGAATTTCTTCAAGGGTTGACATCAATGAAAACCAACCCAATTAATCAACCATATCCCCCTTTGGCATTGATGGAAATTCTCTAATGCAACACTAAAATAATATCACTCATGCTCCCCCTGTGACCATCGATCCCCTTGTAATCATGCCTATGTGCTCTCTCCAAGTCTCTCCAACTTTCTGACTCTCTCTCCATGCATCTAAATAATCTCTTCCCCTTTGACATCAATGGAAAAGGTAACTTCCCGACAAGGATTCTCCCCCTAAATCAATTCTTCATGAAACTGCTCCCCCAAACTGAATTGTCCATTTTATGGTGCTTCCTTGTGTAAATTGAAGACATATCATAATAACATTCAAAATTCATTGTGGGGCAGAAACTATGCCAAGTTTCTAACGAAGATACTCAAAGGCTTCCCTTGGAAGCAATTTTGTGAAGATGTCTGCAATTTTTTATTTTGTGCCGACATACTCAACTTGAATTTTCTTCTCTGCAACCTGTTCTCATATAAAATGATACTTTATTGGAATTTGCTTCGTCTTGAAGTGCATCACTAGATTCTTTGAGATATTGATGGTTCTTGGGTTATCACAATATATCAGGATGGGCTCATCAAACTCAACCTGTATATCTATCAAATTTTTTTTCACCCATAGAACCTCTGTACAACATGTTGTTGCTACAATATACTCTGCTTTGGCGATAGAAAATGATAATGATGATTGTTTCTTTCTTATCCAAGATACAAAACACTCACCCAAGTGGAATGTTGTTCCACTTGTACTTCTTCGATCATTAGTGCAACCTTCCCAATCTACATCTGTGTAGGAAATAAGTGATAGATCATTTCCTTTTGTATACCATAATCCAAATTCTTGTGTACCCTTGAGATATCTGAATATCTGCTTTACTGTTATAACATGTGATTCCTTTGGTTATTCTGGAAATCATTCCACCTATACAACTACCTACATTACATCTTCTCTAGATGTTGTCACATAACGTAAGCTGTCAATCCTTAACTTGTACTACCTTTGATCTGTAGCCTTTGAATCATCATCTTTACTTAACTTGCAACTGGTTTGCATAGGATTATTGACTCATTTGCAATCTTCCATTCTAAACCTTTTTAGCATTTCTCTAATACACATGGTTTTAGAAATAAAAATTCATTGGTTTCTTTGACATATCTGAAGACCCAAAAAGAAGAATAATTCTCCAAGTAATGACATTTCAAATTCATTCTGCATATCCTTTGCAAATTTATGGCTCATCCTTTCATCATCACTTCCAAAAATAATATCATCAACATAAACTTCAATTAACACAATACTATATTGATTTACCTTAATGTAGAGGTTGATGTCTAGATTTCCTTTCATGAACCCTTGATGTTGTAAATATCTGTCCAGTATGGAATACCATGTTCTGGGGGGCTGTTTGATACCATACAAGGCATTCTTCAACTCGTAAACATAATTTTCATTCTCTGAAAATTGAAATCCTTTTGGTTGCTCAATGTAGACTTTTTCTTCTAGATTCCCATTTAGGAAGGTTGATTTCATGTCCATATAATACACTTTAATATCATTGGAGCATGAATAAGCGAGGATCAATCTGATTTCTTCCATTCTGTAAATTTTGGAAAATGTCTCTTCAAATTCGATACCTTCAACCTGAGTGTATCATTTACATACCAATCTATCTTTGTTCCTGGTAACCTATCCATGTTCATTCAATTTTTTTTTTGATGACCCACTTTGTTCTGATCACATTCTTGTAGCTTGGCCTTGGAACCAATTCCCAAGTGTCATTCTTCTCTATCTGATACAACTCTTCATCCATGGATTTTATCCAAAATTCATCCTTTTTGGATTTTTCCAAGCTTCTTAGCTCAATCGAAGATAAGAGTGCTAGGTGCAGTTGTTCTAGTGAACGAATTCTTCTTCTAGTCTCAACTCCTGCATATTTTTTCTCGATAATATGGTATGATGGATGATTCTTATGTATTCGTTGTATAGGTGTCTTTGGAGGTACTTTCTATTCTTTCTCTTATACTTATAATTGTTCTTCTTCATCTTCCTTTTATTCTACTTCTTCATCCTTTGTTTCCTATTCGTGAACATGTTCCATTGACTCCTTTTCTTCTTCCTTTATTTTCCATCCACCTATCTCATCAACCGTCACATTGATGGTTTCCACAATCTTGTTGATCCTTAGATTGAAACGTTTGTGTGTTTTCCTTGTACTCAAGTACCCAACAAGTATGCCTTTGTCCACACGAGAATCAAACTTTCCCATTCTACCATATTCTCTTTTGATGTAGAATTTACTTCCAAAAACTCTAAAGTGCCTCACATTCACTAGTCTTCCTTTCCATAACTCGTAGGGAGTTTTATCACTATTGTTTCTGAGCATTGACCTGTTTTGAATGTGAATTTTTGTATGCATTGCATATTCCCAAATACATATGTCAACTTGGAATCCATTAACATAGTTTGATCCATTTCCTGTACTATCTTGTTTTTCCTTTCGACAACTTCATTCTATTGAGGTGTCCTAGAAATGGAGAATTGCCTTTTTATTCCATGCTTTATGCATAAATCCATAAATTCCTTTGAAGTAAACTCTCCTCCATTATCATATTTTTGAATCCATTTCATTTTCAATCATTTCCTTGTACATCTTGAAGTTTTCGAATGCTTCTAACTTCTTCCTGAGAAAAACAACTACAGTCATCCTTGTATAATCATCAACCAATAACATAAAATATTTCTCACCTTTTAGACCCTTTGTTCTAGTTGGCCCAACTAGATCAATATGCACAATTTCCAGCGATCTTGTTGTGGAGTATTCCTTTAATTTGAATTTGGTATTTGTTTGCTTTCCTTGTTGACAATGCTTGCATAAGGTGTTGGTTGGCTTCGTGATCTGGGGAATTTCTATGACTACTTCCTTCTTGTTGACTTTGAAAAGGTTGTCAAAGTTTATGTGACCCATTCTTTTGTGCCATATCCAAACTTCATCTTCCTTTTCTAAACAACACTTTTCATTTCCAATTTCACTTAATACATATATGTTGCTTGAAGTTATTACAGTTGTTGTAACTAATCTTCCTGAACCTGCTTTACTTATCTCACACTTTTGTGAATCAAACACAAGTTTTTGACCTTGGTCACACATTTGACTTACACTTAGAAAATTATGTTTCATATCTTCCACTAGTAAAACCTTTTCTTCCTTGGAATCCTTGCTTCCAATTCTGACTGTGCATGTTCCAATGATTCTAGTTGAGTAATCATTTCCAAAGGGGACTGATCCATATCTTTCCTTTCTCAAGGTTAGAAATATGTCCTCATCACCTTTCATGTGATTTTAGAAACCACTTTCAACATACCAACCATGTTTTTTTTGTTTATCTTGTAGAGAAAGTGTTCATTCTTCATTGTTAAACTGATTATGATTTCTTATCCATTTTGTTTGAGGTTTGTGTATGTGACTATTGTTATTCTGTTGTGACTCTCTTGGAGGAATTGTCATTCTACAATCTTTTTCCATGTGTCCAAATTTGTTGCACTTGTAGCATTCCATATCAGTACTCAAGGATTCAAACCTATTATAGATTTTGTTTTGTCTTTCACTTGGCCTTCTTGAATAATCATTTTGTGCATAACTTTCATGGTTGTATATGTTCCTATTATTATCTCTACAATTCACAACGTTATGTCCAAAAATTTTACATGAATAACATAAACCAAGAAATATAGTTTGATACCTAGAAGTTGTAGATCTTCTGAAATTAGTTACTCTTTTAAACCCTTATTCTTCTTAAGGCCTTCTTATTTTTGACTGTCATTTATTATGAAATATGAATCTTCTGGGTGGAGGAGTGTCTCTATGATATTATTTATATAACTTCTTGTCTCCTCTAATTGTCTCTGCATAGCTTCTTGGTTGTGTTTCTTGATCTGTTGTTTTGGATCTTGATCCATTTTCTATCAGATTGTATCCAAGTCTATACTTGTCATGATTTGTCCTTTGACTGCTAATAATTGTTACACATAAAAATTACTCACTTCAATAGTGTCGCAAGTGCCATCATTACAAGTGTTGTAAGTGTTGCATCTTGTCCGCAAGTGTTGCATCTTGAACACAAGTGTCACAAGTGTCACAAACATCATACTGCCATACTTCCTATGTCATTCCTCTAACAACATCATAAGGACACTTAAGACACCTCAAAGACTAGTTTTGAAGAAGAGAAATCATTTGACAAGGAGTACAAGCCTTTTGCCACTGGAAAAACCACTCAAAAATGGATTTTGGAGGGTAGCGCTCCCCTACCCACTATTAGGGAGTGCCAACGCTCCCTGGGCCTCTTTAAGGGAGAGCTCAAATGCTCTATCTACCCTTTTGGGGGAACGCTACCTTTTCTAAGCGTATTTTTAGTTTGTTGAACTAAAACAGGGAAGAATCCCCTCAATTTTTGAATGTGGTTGGATTCGAATAGAAGGCCAAGGCATGATCTTAGGGAAGCTCCACAACTGAAGGAGAAGAATCCTCAACTTATCCCAAATATCTCTCAAGTGGTTGGGCCTCTCCAAGGTTATATAAGGAGGCCTCCTCATGGTGAAAGGGAAGGTAGAGACTAGAGATTGATACCAAACTTATGATCCTATAAGTGGTATGAACAGAAAGGATTGGAGATGTGAAACTTATGATCTCATAGGTGATATGTGATCAAAGCAATCAATGTAGATTACTTGAGAAAAGAGGTTGGACAAGGAGAACTGGAAGAAGTTGTTGCACCTTCATCAAAGGATTGTAAGTACTTTTACTTGTTCTTATCAATATATCAATGCTTGGCCTATTTCTTTCAAACTTATGTTTGTTCCACATGAGTTTGTCTTCAGTAGATAGATCTATATTTGAGATAATCTCAGTATAATAGGAAGTCCATTGTATATTTGTTTGTTCTACATGACCTATCAAGGAGCTCAGGATTGAAGCTCATCCTGGACTTTGCAAGGACACATGTCATTAATAAGGTACATATCTTTCTTCTCCTCTTTCATATGTTAGCTTGATTAGATATAAAAGGATGTCAATGTCCATGTTAAGCACTTTTCTTTCTTGGCTTTAGGAGTCTAGAGACCAAGAGGGAACCTGCTTGTCCACAGGAGGATTCACTTGTAACAGAAATTGGCGACTCCGCTCGGGAGGAAATCTAATTTTTGTCTCCTTTTCTAGATCTTGTTTTGGCCCTTTTCCCACTCATTTGACCTTCTCCATATTGTTTCAGATTCTTAGATCTGATTGATTGCCTCTTTCTTTCATCTTATTCACCCTGATTGACTGAGTCTGTTCATAAATTTGGTTCTTTAAGATTTTTTTTGAGTTTTGAGAGAAGAGTGCTCCCCCTCCCTTGCTATTAGAGTGCCAACACTCCCCATTATCCTTATACAAAGCGTTGGAATGCTCTGGTTCTCCTTACACCACAACGCTACCCCTTTCTATGAGAACTTCTCTATAATTTTCATCCTGTGAAGCTAATTCTTAGTTTTGGCATTGGCTCGAGAGTTTTATAGATCTCAGTTCATCTTGGTATTGGCCTTTAACGCCATGTTTTCTAAGGATTGATCTTCTTTTGTTTGGAAATTTGACAGTTTCTTTCCTTTCCTTGAAGTCACTCTTTGTCTTTGCTGACCTAGAGTTAACTTGATGTTTTATTCTCGTTTATCTGATTGAGTGAAATATTTTGTGAGGAAATCCAAAGGTTTGTGAACCTTTCCATTTGATCTTTGAGGTCAGGTTTCCAACATTTCTCTTTTGTTTGAGGTTTTTGGTTCTTGTTTGCAAATTTGGTTATCTTTGTCCTTCTTGTTTATTCATGACGAGATTGTATTTTTGTTTGTGTGAAGTTTGCTTCTGATTGTATAATCCTGAAGTCTGATTGACATTAGAAGTTTTACATCTGATTATCATTCACATATAATCAAAAGGACATATTTTAGTGATTGGTTCGGATATTAGAAGGCATTTCTAAAATTTTTAGCATTACATTGGATTTGATTGAAAAACAATTGTATGAGGATGTTGCATCTTAGTGTTTTATAGTGAAAAGAACTTTCTCTCTTTCCCTTAAGTAGGCATTGATTGAAAGAAAAGACTGCTTATCATTTTCGTATGCATCTTTTGGGAATTGCGTCGCAATACCATCAGTTTCACTTTCATACACCCTTGAGTAAAGGACAGCTATAAAATTATCGCTAATTAAAATTTATCTAGAACATTTTTGTTTTTAGAATCTTCCACCAACATTAGACTAGGACTAGTAATTTGTATTAGGCCATGAGTACAACTCTCCAAAGTTTTTCAAAACAAACATTAGCATTCTAAGATAGGGAGAGTCAAATCCAATTCTCGTATAGTCTTTCTGGGATCCCCCTCTCACACAAGGGTTACGCACGAAGTCACATTCGGGAGAATTACGGATATTATCCCTCCATGGTTCAACTATTTGTAGTAGTTAGATCATATATTGGGGGTCACTTGAGGGTATACCCACGATTATGTGTGGGAGCCTCTTGAGTTGATTTCAGACTTGTTATCCTACCCATACGTTCGGACCGGACTATCGACTGTACTCGCCCAGGGGATGACTATGAGTTGGTGTCCTTAGTTTCCATAATATTTAGGTACTTACACAAGGTGACAGTGAAGGGAAGTCTCACTGTACTTGGAATAGACATTGGTCAATCTCACTTGGGCTCCTTTGAGGGTAAATCCACAATTACTGCAAGGAAGCTTGCACCAAGGTGAAATTTTGTTAAGCAGGTTGCCACTGTAAATGTTCCACCATATCCTAGCCCCTTCTTGACTTGATCACGCGATGTTGGATTTCATCACCAAATAGTACAATCATTGAGAGAATTTTTGTTTGATTGGTTTTGATTCCTATATTTTATTAGTGTATGTTGTTTCTTTTTGTTAGTTGGCCCTAGATTTTTAGTGTGTACTGTTATTCTCCAAAATTGGGCCTGTAGACGATAAAGGTATTTTTTGATCGTGTAGGATGCAAGGGTTGCCTCTGAAAGGCTACCAACCCTTACCTCCTAACCCTCTAGAAGACAACTACCATGGGGAGGTAGAAAACCAATCTAACACTAGGAGTGTTGTTACTCCTCCGTTAGACAACCCAGAAGGCACTTTGGTTACGGTTGAGAATCCCACTCTTCGCACTACATATGTGTCGGTAACCCCTCTTGCACCATGTTTTCTTCATTTAGACTCCCTTGGGAACGTCATAGACGAAGAGATCCCACAGTTACCTGAGATATCTTTTACCGAAACATATATGGGATCAAGAGAACCGATCTTTGCTGATGAGTATAGGACTCCTATTCGTCCTACCACTGTAGTAGATACAAATCCCACACTTGCTCATTTTGTATGGAGGACTTCATCATGATGTGATCTATATGAGCATTTTGAATCCATTCGACAACCCTTTCATCCTCATGACCCTCCTGTTGAAATTGGACCATCCGATCAAACTATCAATCACCCCATCAATCAGGCCATTAACCCTACTATTACGTCAGCACAATTCCATACTAATGTTGGACTGATCACCTCTACTCATTTTCAAGTCACTTCGATCCCTACCATCACTTTTACAAACTTTCACTCTACAACTCCACATGTTCTGCATGATCTTGTTGGGACATCTTTGCACCAGAGAATGCAAACCCTTGCCAGCCAAATAAAACCAATTGGAGGGAGACCACCATCTAGTGGATCTATCCCTCTTGGAAGACCACCATTCTATGGCGGCCCTACCCCTCCTAGGGGACATCCCCCTTTTCATGTTTCTCCTAGAGGGAAACCTCCATTTACCAGCCATACCCCAGTCCTTAATCCACCGCTGGTAGGGGGGCAACCTTCGTTTACTGGAAACCCTTCAAAATCTTGGGGAGTATCTTTGGGAGGCACATTTACCCAACCTCGTGTTAGGGGGCACTCATATCATAACCCACAAGGAGGAGTATCAAATCGTGTTCCTTCCAGACCATATTATGGACAACCTTATCTAGGCGGCATCCCAAACACCACCTGGAGTCCTCAAGGACAACAACCTTATCCTTCCCAAGGGTCTAATGTTTACCCTCCTCTTAATGTGTATCCACCTCCAGGATCTACTGTTTACCCTCCTTAAAGGAAAAATGTTTATCCTCCTTATGGGAAATCAAATGCTCAGAACCCATTGGATTACGCAAATGTTTCTCAGCCATCATCAAATCTTGTTTATTTTGGTCAGCAACAACCATAGGTAGGAGGACCTACTGGTTACAATTATCCACCTAACCCAGTTTATGATCCTACTGGTGTTCCTATGCCACACCAGTATCATCTGCAAGTTAACTGATAGTTACCTTTCCTTATGACTCTAAATATCCCAGACTTGTCTTGGTTAACCAATGATCCTATTTTTCATTCCCCAGTTTGGCCAGTTATTCTAGCTAAACTTCCTTATGATATTCTAAAATTTGATGAAAAATTTGAAGATCCAAATAACCATGTGATGACTTTCCATTTGTGGTGTTCATCAAACTCCCTCATGGATGATTCTATACGTTTGTGTCTTTTCCAGCGAACACTTACGGGCTCTACAGCAAAGTGGTGTATTGAACTACCACGTGCTTCTTTTCATGATTTCAACTCCCTTGCCATGTCTTTCCTCACGCACTTTCAACTACCTATTCACTACGAGATGGGTATTGAACTCTTGACCTCCATTCGTCAAACTGACTCCATGCATATCTCTGACCATATTCATGAGTGGAGACGATGATGAAGGATGATCAAAGTGGTCATTCCTGGCCTATTATTGGTGGAGTGGTTTACTAAATCACTTTTACCCCCAATCTCTCATGATGTCGCTATGGGTGGCGCAGTCACAAAGAAAGAAACCATTGCTCAAGATCAGTACTTAGATTTGGTTTATTCACAATCTGGTACTTTGTATGAGTTTCTTTTGAATGTTGCTCGAGCTAATGCCGACCCATCAAAGCCATCATCTGCATCTCATGCAAATGGTGTTATCAGTTCCTTCAAAACTCAATCTACTTCCCAGTCAACCAAACTCTCCTCTACTTCCCCCCAAACTCAGATCTCTGAGGTGAACGCAGCTCAATCTACCCCTTCACAATAGTCCAGAGGTAAGAAGAAGGCAAAAAATAAATCAAAAATTACTAATAACATTGAACAACAAAAAAATCAATCTCAAACACCTGCTACTGAAAAGAAACCAAAACAGAAAATGAAATTACCATGTATCATTTGTGGTGACGATCACTACACTTGAGACTGTCCACATCGTGATGAAGTGGCCAAACTTTTCCAAGGAAATTCACAACCCACAGTGCTTACTTAACCTTTTCCACAGTAGCAATCCATGGTTGCTCAAACCCCCTCTCTTGGGGGTAGTTCTATCCATCCTCATGATGAGGCCTTGAAAAGTGAAAATATTTGTATGTTTAATGGGATTAATTTGACCACTCTCTCTAAGACATACGACACACCGGTTAAACGTGACAAAAGAAAAATCACTAACAGTACCGATACTTTACCGGATCCATCACCATCCTTCGTTAATCCTCCATCAGTTAATCCTCCATCTGGACCACTTCAAACTAAGAAACCTACGTTTGACTCTATCTTACACCCTCCTAAGAGCACTATCTATAAATCTACCTTTAATCCTAGTTAACGTGCCGCCCAGAACTACAACATTGTTGAATATTTGGCTCAAGCACCGTGTGTTATGTCTACGTTAGAAGTTCTACAACACTGCCCCAGTCAACATAGAACACTCTTGGCTGATATTGGCACTGTTGATCTTGATTCATCTAACCATATCATGTTTAACCTGGACAATTATGCATCTCCACTCTCCCACCAACTTGCTTTCCAAATTGATGTTGTTTTTCATAATCAACAAATTCACTGAACCATCTTGGATGAGGGAGCCTCTACTTGTGTCTTGTATTTATCATGTTGGAAAAGTTTAAAATCACATGCACTTAACAAATGCCCAATGATGTTACGTGCATTCGATGGGTGAGGTTTTCATCCCCATGGGCTTTTACAGTCCCTGCCCATCCAGTTGGGCGAAAAAACTGTCATTGTTGATGTCGAGGTGGTCGATGCTCCCATCGATTACAACTTATTACTTGGAAGAATTTGGTTTTATGCTATGACTATCGTTTCCTCGTCGGTGTTTCAATGTGTACAATTCCCTCATCAAGGAAAAATTGTCACTGTTGATCAATTAGATTTTTGTACACCTAATGCTCGCACTCCCGCTACCAACAATATTCCATTCTTGGGAGATCACAAGGTCATGTATGCAAGTGTTGGTGTTGACTTGTTGAAGGATTCTAGCCTTATGGGTACCTTACCTACACCACTTCCACCGACTACACATCATATTTCCACCATCGATATGATTTCGACCATGGCTTATCAATCTTTGGAATAATCTGACCCTTGGATTGTACCTAGTACCTTGGAATTCGATGCACTAGGTGACACCATGCCACTTAGTCCAGATGAAACATCATACTTTTCTATTCAATCCACTTCTCTCTCCTTGGATTACCAACATCTCTTGGCACATGATAGTTCCTTGATGCCATCATGGTTAAATTCCTTGTCGTCTGCAATTGACTACATTTCCCCAATTTTTCCCTCTGATAAATGTATTATGGAAATGTTGAGCATTGACGAGCTACCTCGGGATGATAACCATCATCGATCCTCTTTTATTCCCCTCGTGAAGAAATTTGGGGAGATATACACTCTATCTTCCTTCCTGATGTTGATTTTCCGTTGTCTCCCATGACTTCAACTTATGATGATTTGGATTTGGTATTTGACATGGTGATCTCTTTGGTAGGGCTATTAGAGCCTGGTCTCCTTACCCCTATCATGGCCCTCGACAAGTGTTCCTTCCAGAGTGATTTTCTTCCATCCAATGAATATCTCTTGGAAGCCATGACCGATTTTTGTCCCTTGACATGGTGTCCTTCCAGAGCGTTATTCTCTTGGAAGCCATGATCAAGGAGAGTCCACGAGCACAGTTTATCTTCTCTGTGGAAAGCTCGTTAAAAAATGAAACAGAGTTCACGAGCATAGTTACTCTTCTCTATGGAAAGCTCATTAAAAAATGAAATAGAGGTCATGAGCATAGTTTCTCTTTTCTGTAAGAAATCTTGTTAAAAAATGAAATAGAAAATTGGGGATTGAACCCAGAGCCCTGCGCATAGTTCTTTTTCTATGTAAAGCTCGTTAAAAAATGAAATAGTGACCTCTCTTGAACCTTCTTTTCATCCACTCTTATCCTTTTTCTCCATCTAGTAGAGAAATTGGTGACAACCTCAAAGTCAGTGAATGAATTGAATCTTGGAAGGCATGTCTCCAACCTTTGATGATCATTCTGGAGTTAAGCCACTAGCTTTCAAGCTAGGGGCATACCGAGCTTAGTATTTGTTCTTTCTCATTCTCTAAAAAACATGAGAATGTAACCGAGTAGACTTTTATCACTTTTTTGGACTCGCATGGATATATGAAAAAGGAACCCCTTGGAGTCGTCTTTAAGCTCTTTTCAGACTCTCTAAACATGAAAATATTGTCGAGTGATCTTTCTTCCTTTCCCAATCGTTAAAAGGTTTGAAAGGGCTTATTTTGAGTGATAATTTATCTTTTTTTCAGCCTTGGAGGACTAACATTACGAAACAGAACAACACTGGAGTCATCTTTAAGTTCTTTTCAGACTCTCTAAATATGAAAAACCACCGCTTTTACCTTCTCTGGACTTGTTAATCAATCATACATTGAAGGGGTCATATGAGACTGAACCCTTACTTCTTCCAGTTCACTAAAAAAAGGAAGAAGGACTTACCAAAGGTGAGTCATATCGATCATGTGTTACCCTCCTCGATCTTGTTAAATTAATAAGAGGTACTCATCTATCTGAATGGGGGAAAAATTGAAGGAAGCAAGCCAAGTAGTTTTGAGAACACTACCAATAATTCTTATGGTCACCCTTGAACACGACACTTTGTCTTTGCACACATTTTAATCCACTGAACCTCTGCACTGAGCTAATCCTCTGAGTTTCTTTTACTCCTTTGGGTCACCTGATAAAAGTCACAGCATCCACTGCATCATCAAGTTTTGGTCCATGTCGCGTTTCTTCTTTTGTGCCTCAGTGTTCAAGGGAAGTATCTTCCTCGAGAGTCAGCCATACCAAATATCCTATTTCAATACCTGTGTCAGTCCATGTTCATTTGATCTACCAATTACATATTTGTGTCAGTTTCGTGTCATTTATGGGGGATACATCAAGGCCCTCCTTTGACGAGTCTATTCATGTTGACTTCAACACATTATCCAGGGACTAGACTTAGAAACTAGTTAGTATCTTGGGACCTACATGCCTCAATGGCAGGCCTCCTCATGTCTGACAGTGGGTTTACATCATTGACCCCTAATCAGGTGATTCCATGGATGTTCGAATTCATCTCATCTATTCACATTCGCTAGAATGTACTAGGGTACCTTGGGAATCTTTGATATCAACGGTGATTCCCTCGCACTTGTTAACGATTTACATCATTGACCGGTAATCAAGTCATTTCTTCCATGTTCAACATCAGGACATCTATTCACATGGTTATATGTGTACTACATTTGGATTAGTAAGAAGAACCTGGTTTGAGTTATCACTCTTATATATACTTTGCCCAAGTTGCGAAGGTTTTCTTTTGAACTATGACACATATACTGTTACATAGATCCACTTTGTATTGGTCGTAGCTATGTCTTGTCATCTCATATATCCACTGTGTATTCTTCATGGATATGATTAGTTCAGGTCATAGGAGTATAGATCCACATTGTATCTTTAGTGGCTATACCATTTTGTTAATATAATTATGGATCTGCAGTGTATTTTATGGTGACCATACCTAAAAAGTATTTATCACTCAAGCATAGGTATGTCTGCCTTGGGTTATAATATTTGTTTGATGGTTGTTTACATATTTTTCGAGCCTCTCTGCATCCATACCCTTGCTCAAAAAAGTATACAAATTACTTCATTCATCATCGTCTTCTAACTTCGCACTTTGGGGGGCAATCTGTTACACATCAAAATTACTCACTTCAATAGTGTCACACGTGTTGTCATTACAAGTGTTGTAAGTGTCGCATCTTGTTCACAAGTGTCACATATTGACCAAAAGTGTCACAAACATCATACTACCATATTTCCTATTTCATTCATCTAACGACATCATAAGGACACTTAAGACACATCAAAGACTAGTTTTGAAGAAGAGAAATCAGTTGACAAGGAGTATAATCCTTTTTCCACTAGAAAAACCACTCAAAAATGAACTTTTGAGGGAAGCTCTCCCCTAACCACTATCAGGGAGTGCCAGCACTCCCTAGGCCTCTTTGGGGGAGTGCTCAAATTCTCTTCCTACCCTTTTGGGGGAGCGCTACCTTTTCTGAGCGGATTTTTGGTTTGTTGAGATAAAACAGGGAAGAATCCCCTGAATTTTTGAAGGTGGTTGGATTCGAATAGAAGGTCAAGGCATGATCTTAGGGAATATCCAAAACTAAAGGATAATATTCCTCAACTTATCCCAAAGATATCTAAAGTGCTTAGGCCTCTCCAAGGTTATATAAGGAGGCATCCTCATGGTGAAAGGAAAGGTAGAGACTAGAGATTGATACCAAACTTATGATCCTATAAGTGGTATGAACAAAAAATATTGGAGATGTGAAATTTATGATCTCATAGGTGAGATGTCATCAAAGAAATTAGTGTATATTCCTTGAGAAAATGGGTTGGAAAAGGAGAACTGGAAGAAGTTGTTGCACCTTCATCAAAGGATTGTAAGTACTTTTACTTGTTCTTATCAATATATCAATGCTTGGTCTGTTTCTTTCAAACTTATGTTTGTTCCACATGAGTTTGTCTTAAGTAGATAGATCTATATTTGAGCTAATCTCAATAGAATAGGAGGTCTATTGTATCTTTGTTTGTTCTACAGGACCTATTAGGGAGCTTAGGATCAAATCTCATCCTGGATTGTTCAAGGACAAATGTCGTTAATAAGGTACATATATTTATTCTCCTCTTTCATATGTTAGCTTGATTAGATCTAAAAGGATGTCAGTGTCCATGTTAAGAACTTTTATGTCTTCGCCTTAGGATTCTAGAGACTAAGAGGGAATCTGCTTGTCCGCAGGAGGATTCACCTATAACAATAATATCGTCCAAAATTTTTGAGTTGTTCTAAATGTTTTTCTTTTGAAGGTCTTTTCTCAATGTGACAATCTCTGGTTCCAAACTTCCATTGATCCTGTCTTTTTCTTCCAACCTTTCTTTGAGTGATTCTTCAATTATTTTGTCTTCTTAAACTTGGATATTAAATTTAGTGATCATTTGTTATAGTTCTTCAGAGTTGGAACTTTGAGATTCTTATTTTCCTTTTAGATCTTCCTGTAGTTACTTGTTTTTCTTCTTTTCCATTTTTATAACTTCTATGGAACTCATCAATTCTTCTTTGTAGTCAACATTTTCCTCTTCATATTATTCTCCAGTGCCTTATTCATTGGAGTCTTATACTTCCATGAATAGAACCCTTTTTGTCTCACTTCCATTGTCTTCATCTTCATCTGATGAGGTGCTCTCTTATTTTGTGAAAAACAAATTCTTGAAGAATTTATTTTTGGTTTTCTTGCCTTTGTACATTTGTTTTCTATTTGAATCATCTTCTTCATTCATTTTATTTTTCTTGTCGGGACATTTGTTACCAAAATGATCAATACCATCATAATTAAAACAATTCAATGGGAGATTACCTCTATATTTTCTGCCATTTCCCTTTTTCAATATTTTGACAAAGTTGGCTACTTATTCATCATATTTTGAGATGTCATTGTTGTTGCTATATGAATTTTCATTTTTATTTCCCTTTTTCTTTGAATTCTTGGATGCTTTGAATGCTACTTCTTTTGTAACTAGATTCTCCTATTCGGTTCTCATTTCATAGGATGTGAAAATTCCATGTATTTCACCCATGCTTATTCCATCAAGATCTATTATTTCTTCTAGTGTTGAGATATTAGGATAAAATATCATTGGAATATATCTTAATACCTTTTGAACAATTATAAATTCATCAACTTCTTCTCTCAATCCTCTGATTTCATTTACTGTTCATCAACTCGTAAGAGGTAAGCCACAATATTCTCATCTTCCTTCATCTTTAGTTGTTCAAATTGACCTCTGTAAGTTTGAAGCTTTGTTTCCTTGACTTTTTCATCTCCTTCATAAAAATTTAGAAGTGTGTCCCAAATCTCCTTTTTGAAGTTGAAATGCATAACTTTGACATATACTAAATCAACAAGACCATTCAGGAGTGAATTTTTCACTTTTGAATTATTTGGACCAATTTTCCTTCCATTTTCATTTGTTGGAGGAATGGTTGGTTCTTTATATCCATCTACAATTGATTGCCAGACCTCAAATCCCTATGCTTGTACATATGTTTTCATCCTTCTTCTCCATAATGCATAGTTTTGTCCATAAAATTATGGTATTCCATTTTTATACATATTGTTGCTCTCCATGATCTAACTTTGAGTGGTTAAACTAATTTCTAAAGGAACTGGATCTGATACCAATTGTTGGATTACTGAGAGGGGGGTGAATCACTAATAGAGATTTTAAATCCTTCTCAACTACAATATATAAGTATTGTTTATATTTATGATCAATTTACCATTATCATTCAACAAGTATAGAATAAATGAACCGTTAACAATGAGAAATCATACACATACATAGTACACAAGTATTTTTAAGTGGAAACCCAATGCACGAGAAAAGCATGGAATTATTTTTCTTATAAGTCCTTAAGAATTACATTCATTAGAAGAAACAACTTCCTTTTTTCTCCAGATACAACTGGAAGGAGGCTCCAACCCCCTATATTTTCAGGCTACAACCTGAGGGAAGCTCCAAATCTTCAATTCTCTAGCTACAAACAGAAGGAGGATACAACCCCATATGTTCTCTGGATACAAATTAAAGGTAGATGAAATCACCTGTCCTTGCCCCATCAAATCTCCCTAAAATATAAGTGAAATGATGAAAGAATTTCCACACTGTCACTGTGAGATATGCCACTGTAAGCCTCTACCAATCTGTGCCAACAACCTGTAACCAATATGTACCAGTAGATTGTAATCAATCATGTACTAGAACTCATCATGTACCAAAAAATACCAACAAGTATGTGACCTATATATGCTATAGCTCTCATATGTATGTGCCATGTCTATATTGTAGTGTACATATGTACATGAATTGTCTATACTGCAGCATACACACACCTTAAGAAATTTAGGCTTTTCACCTTTCGTGAAGCTCAAAAACTTTTTTTCCTATATCAAATCAACCTACAACATATCATTGTGATGCAGGGATGCACCACAGAGGCACGTCCGCTCATAGGACCTTCTTCTTCTTCTCGGCCCGAAGAACTCCAAGGCTCTTCTATTTCCCTATCGAGAAATATCTACCCACAGATTCTCTTCTCCTGAGCGATCCCCCTTCTTGACTTATCGGAGAATCGGAACTTGTGATCTCGTGAGTCCAAAGGCTAGTGGTCGGGTGTGAATCTTACGAGTCCCCGAGCGCTGATATGAATCAATGCTGACCTCACCCTTCTCCTATCGCGATTTATCCTATCGTGACTTCGCAACTCGCTATATCAAACACTTGGTTTTCCAACTCCCGATACCCGATGCGCCGAAACATCGATGCGCACGTGAGTTGACTTTTCAACGGTCCCTTATCTCGCCGGAAATTCAGACTTCGCGAGATCGCGAATCCTAATGCCGATATTTGGGAACTTCTTGCGGCGAGATCCTGATGAATTATGCCATCTGTCCTCCACTCGTCGACTTCGCTATGGCCCACACTGTCCTCCAACAGTCGGAATATCACTTATCGCAATATCACGATCCCTATGGCCAAATCCTCGAGTCTTTTCTCGTGAGGCCCCGATACACAATCCTACGTGCAGATCCGATGGTTTTCCTATGATCCAGATCCAATGGTTATTCTTCTTCTTGCTCCTCACGTCTTCATGACTTTGAGTACCCAATACTTGGGCTCTCACCCTGCAAACTCCCGAGTTCACGAGATCTCTTGATCTCTGCCACCTGTCCCCCTCAGATGGACGGCTCCTAGTCCTCTCGCCACTTCGCCACTTCGTGTCCTCACGCTTCGCGACCCTTGACACCAAATTATCAGTCCTTCCACTCATGAAATCCTAATGTGCGATGTGCCACCTATCCTCTTACTGACTCCTATGGCCCCACACCGTTCTCATGGTCATCGAGATATCGCGTATCGTAATATTTTGATTCTCATTACCAAACCTTCGACACTTTTCTCATGAGGTCCTGATAGGCGATCTCGTGAATAATCCAACGACCCTGACTGACTTGGATCAACGGTGCTGCCCCTCCTGAGCTTTGAATCCTTTCCACACTTGCGCTGTAACTACCTCACACCTCTAGAAGATCTAACGGCTCTCAGAACTTCGTGAAGTCTCCTCTGAAGATTTCATCCGTCCGTTCTCCCTTTGATGATTCTGCGAAATGAAGAAGTGCCTCTCCACAAGACTTATTCACCCGCTTCGCCAATCTGCGATGCTTCTCCCTGACTTTCCGTGACATCTCCCTTGCACTTACCCTTTAGTGAATTCAAAGGTCTATTCCTCCTGAGCTTTCTCAAGACCTTCAAGTCCTCCAAGCAACTCCTTGCATGCACTCCTTGTGGAAAATCTTCAACGACGTCTCATTGTTGAAGTATTTTGACTCTGCACACCCCTATAGTAGCAGTCTTCGGATACTCTACTTAAAATCGCAACTCTGAGACTTAGCTTGGCCTGCGCACACCTTGCACGGCACTGTGACTAACTGCACCTTCAAGACGAATGAGAACAAAAGTTAACTCTCTGAGCCTTCTGTCAACGCACCCCTTGCGGACGAATTCAACTGCACTCCTTGTAGGAATCCTTGCTCAAGTAGAGAAACAATGGTAACTCATTCCACTTCTTCTCAGATTTCAATCTCAACACATGAAATCATACATACAGCATAATAGAAAATGCTTAATAGGAAGTAAATACTCATGAGCATAGCATTCAACACACATACACAAAAAATAACACAACAACCATGAATCTGAATCAACTTCTTCTATTAAATCAAGATCTGTACATGGGTGTTCTTCTACAGTTCTCGGTTTCTCTCCTATGCTCTGGACTCTTCTAACTCTTCCTAAACTATGTTACAATGCACAATGAGGGTGTCTATATTCATTCTCCCTCTTTCTCCTAAGACTGTCTAATCTAATCTTCAATTCTACCTACTTACATCTACTACTATAAATGCCTCTATCTATCTCAGACGAGAGCAGGGTGCTCAAGGTCTGAATACATTTTACCAAGGCGCCATGATTAAATGATCTCATTTATGTTTAGCACATCAAATTCAAGGGAAAATTTTAAAAATTGGCGCTGGCGTGTGCCCAACTATCCTTCGTCTTCTGTGCTGGCTCGCTTGTCTCGGGAGATGCCCCTGCATCATACTCCCTCACTTGAAAATTTGCATGGGCTCCTATCCATGAGCTCCTACACAATATGTCCATGCTTCCGTATCTCTACTTCAGTCTCCCAGCTAGCATCTTCAACTGGATGGCCCTTCCACTTGACCAAGTATTCGAAATAGTCTTTCCTTCTGGTTTTCTTACCCACTCGTTTATTCAGTATCTGTTCCATCTGTGGCTTCTCTGCAACTGGCATTTGTTTCCGCCACTGGACCTCTGGTTGATCATCACTTTCTGCTCCTACTTCATCAGCTTTATATGGATATAAATCCAAAACATTAAATGTCAGAGATATTCCGATCCCATTCGGTAACTCAATTTCATAAGCATTCTGTCCCATTTTCTTCAAGACCTTGCATGGCCCAATTTTCTTCATTTTTAATTTATTATATGTTCCCCTCAGGAACATTTCTTTCCTCAAATGTGCCAGAACTAGATCACCAACTTCAAACTGAAGTTGTCTTCTATGTTGATCTTCTCTACACTTGTACTCATGGCTTGATTTCAATAGTAGCTCCTTCACCCTGGTGTGAAGTTCTTTCATCGCTTCAGCGAATTCTTTTGCACTAGCGCTGCTAGTCGCAGTCTGTTCTGAATCCCTCAATTCAGAAACTCCTCTCGGCTGCATTCCATATACAATCTGAAATGGACTTCGGCCTGTGCTCCTGTTCACTGAATCATTGTATGCGACTCTGCTTGCAACAATATGCTATCCCAGCTGCTATGGTGCTCTGTCACCAATCTCCTCAACAAGTCTCCCAGACTTCTGTTGACCACTTCTATTTGTCCATCCGTCTGAGGATGATAAGTAGAACTAAACATCAAATTAGTTCCTATCTTCTTCCATAATGTCCTCCAGAAATGTCCTATGAATTTTGTGTCTCTGTCCAAAACTATGCTTTTCGGAAATCCATGAAGTCGAACGACCTCCTTGAAGAACAGATTTGTGATGTGAGTCGCATCACTGGTCTTCTGGCATGGGATAAAATGTGCCATCTTGGAAAACCTATCCACTACCAAAAAGATGGAATCAACCCCTCTTTGGGTCCTTGGCAATCCCAATACAAAATCCATGCTAATTTCATCCCACATCTTCTCAGGTATGGGCAATGGTTGATAAAAACCTACATTCTCCTTCCTCCCCTTTGAATGTTGGCAAATTCTACATATGTCTACAAACTTCTTGATCTCTGACCGCATCCCTGGCCAAAAGTATGACTCGCTTAGATTTGCAAATGTCTTATCATGACCAAAGTGTCTAGCCAAGCCTCCGCTGTGCTTTTCCTTCAACAGATTCTCCCTCATGGAGCAATTCGGAATACACAATTGATTGCCCTTAAACAACAACCCTTCATGGATCACGTACTCTATCCACTGACTTTTGTCTCTGAGAACTGGATTCTCAGTTGCTTCATATACTTCCTTAAAGTCTGAATCATCTGCATACATGTCCTTAAGATCATCAAAGCCTAACGTCCGGACTTTGAACTCCTGCAATAGCAAACACTTCCTGCTCAAAGCATCAACAACTTTGTTAGTAGTACCAGAAATATGGTTTATCACAAAAGTGAAATTTTGCATGTATTCAACCCATTTAACATGCCTCTGATTCAACTTTTCCTGTTGAGTCACAAATTGTAATGCATGGTTATCACTATATAAAACAAATTCCTTTGGAATCAAATAGTGCCTCCATTTCTTCAATGCCTGTATGATGGCATAGAATTCTTTATCATATGTGGAATATTTCTCTTTTGCCTCATTCAGCTTCTCGCTGAAATATGCAATCRGCCTGTCCTCTTGAATCAAGACCACTCCTATGGAAAACCCACTTGCATCACATTTTACCTGAAATGTTTTCTGAAAATCCGGCAACACTAGAATTGGTTGTTCCATAATCTTTCATTTCAATAAATTGAAACTCTTCTCAGCCTCTTCCATCCAGTGAAAAGATTTATGTCTTTTATTCACTGTATCCATCATTTCTTCACTAATTCCACTGAAATTTCTAATGAGCTTTCGGTAGAAACTAGCTAGTCCATGAAAACTCTTTACCTCAAATACGTTCCTCGGTGATGGCCAATTCTTGATCACCTCCACCTTATCTAGATCCATCCTCAACTCATTTGCAGATATAACAAACCCCAAATAAATGAGTTCTGTCTTCATGAATGAGAACTTCTTCATGTTTATCAACAACTTCTCTTGCTGTAATCTCTTCATCACAATAGCCAAATGCTTCAGATGTTCAGCCTTCATCTTGCTGAAAATCAATATGTCATCTAGATACACGATGACAAATTTCCCAATGAACTCCTTCAAGAATTCATTCATCAACCTCATAAAGGTACTTGGTGCATTCGTCAAGCCAAACGACATGACAAGCCATTCATACAAACCTTCGTTTGTCTTGAATGTTGTTTTCCATTCGTCACCTTCTCTCATACGAATCTGATGATATCCACTCTTCAAATCTATCTTTGAAAACAATTTTGCTCCACTTAAGCAGTCCATCAGATCATCCATCCTCGGCAATGGAAATCTATACCTGATAGTTATCTTATTAATGGCTCTTGAATCAGTGCACATCCTCCAGCGTCTGTCTTTCTTCGGATTGAGTACCGTCGGAACAACACACAGACTCAAGCTTTCTCTGACCAATCCCTTGCCCAATAAATCATGGACCTGTCTTTTAATCTCTTCATTCTCCTGTGGCGTCAATCTATACACGGCTTTGTTTGGAAAACTAGCTCCTGGTATGAGGTCTATATGGTGACTCACACTTCTCATTGGTGGCAACGAATGAGGTAGTTCGTCCACTACAATATCAGTGAACTCTTCCAGTAGTTCCTGAACTTCTTTTGGAAAATCATTCACCTTTGTACTAGTCAAAACAATTTTTGGTTTTCTGACCACAAAGAATTGTGGATCCTCCTTCTTCTTAACTTCTGTAAGAAGTTCCTTCCCACTCATGAGAAGTACTGTGTTGTTTACCTCCAGCTTCACCTCTTTATCTTCAATTGGATACAACATATGAGTTCTCCCATTCCTCTTCAGGGTATATGTATTCATCCTCCCATCATGAATTACATTTCTATCATATTGCCATGGTCTTCCCAACAATAAATGACAAACATCCATAGGAATAACATCACATAAAATCCTATCATTATATCCTCCTATCTTAATGTCAACTAAGCACTGTTTAGTGACATTTACCTGATGTCCCTTCTGCRGCCATGAAACTTTGTATGGACTCAGGTGATCAGTTGTCTCCAGCTCCAGCTTTTCTACCATCTCGGTTGAAACGAGATTATCGGTGCTTCCATTGTCCATGATGACCTTGCACACTCTATCCTTGGTCTTGCAAGCAGTCCTAAAAAGACTGTTCCTCTGCGCTGAATTCTCCATTTCCTTCTATGGCATAAAAAGGACCTTTTGCATCACCAGTGATATTCCGCCTTCAATGTACTGTGCCTCAACATCTCGCCTCTGGCCCTCGACGATGTGAGTCTCTCCAGTTTCTTTCTTTTTCTCTTGACACTCGAATGACTTGTGCCCATTTTTTCCACATGTGAAGCATGTGATTACTCCACCTCTTCCTCTTCCTCTACCTTTGGTACGAGGAAACCTATTATTATCATCATATCCTCCTCTCTACTCAGTATGTTGTTCTCTTTGCTCAGTATATCACCCTCACTGGGAACTTCCACCTCTCTCTGTCTGAGTTTGAGGTTTCTTCCAGTCGTCCTTGGGCTTCTGGTATTTATCTTGGGCAACTGATTTTCCTTTGGGCTGACTCCTGCCTCTACCTCACTGACCTTTCTTATGGCTCAACTTCTCTTGAGCTTTCAAAGCCATTTGATAGGCATCCTCCACCGTTCGGATGGTTTCCATATTTATTTCATCCTGAATTTCATACCTCAGGCCATTCATATACCTGGCCACCTTTTCGTCATTGCTTTCACGATGACCTGCCCTGATATTCAACCTGTAAAATTCCTCAGTATACTCCTTCACTGTCATCAGCTTCTGTCTCAAGTTTTGCATCCTCCTGAACAGAGAAATTTGATAATCCCTGGGAATAAATTTTACCTTCATCTTTGCAATCATCCTGTCCCAGCTCTTAATTTTCTGCTTGCCTTGGCAATGTCTGTCAGCTTGTAGTTCATCCCACCATAAGGTTTCATGTCCTTTTAATCTTGTGATGGCATGCATGACCTTCTTATCCTCTTCGATATCTTCATAATTGAAGTAAGTGTCTAGAGCTCTAATCCAATCTAGTAGCTCTTCCACATCCAGATTTCCCTCATAAACTGGAATGTCCATTTTTACCTTTGTACTCATTCTTCCAATAGATTTAAGTAAACGTTCACTCGCTGCATCTTCTGCAAGGATTTCTTCTCCTCCGTGTCCAACATCCTCTTCATCTTCAGATTCACTGATATCTCCTACATCAGCTTTGCTCCTTTGTGATGTCTCCATGTCCTCCATTATAGCACGAAGATTTCGCATTTCTCTCTCCATGTCTGAATTCTACACTTGCCTACCTTTTTCTCTGGACAATTCCCTTTCCTCCTCTGGATCGGGTGATTTCTTACCCCTTCTCCTTGGCAGCATGATGAATTCTCCTTGTCCCCTGCTACAGAAAGCAAAGAAGCTTTTCTAAGCTCTGATACCACTTGACGTAGGGATGCACCACACAGGCATGTCCGCTCACAAGACCTTCTTCTTCTTCTCAGCCCGAAGAAATCCAAGGCTCTTATATTTCCCTATCGGGAAATATCTACCCATATATTCTCTTCTCCTGCGCAATCCCCCCTCTTGACTTATCAGAGAATCAGAACTCGTGATCTTGCGAGTCCAAAGGCTAGTGGTTGGGTGTGAATCTTACGAGTCGCCGAGCACTGATATGAATCAATGCTGACCTCACCCTTCTCCTATCGCAATTTATCCTATCGCGACTTCGCAACTCGCTATATCAAACACTTGGTTTTCCAACTCCCGATACCCGATGCAGCGAAACGTCGATGTGCACGTGAGTTGAATTTTCAACGGTCCCTTATCTCGTCGGGACTTCAGACTTCACGAGATCACAAATCCTAATGCCGATATTTGGGAACTTCTCGCGGTGAGATCCCGATGACTTATGCCATTTGTCCTCCACTCGCCGACTTCGCTATGGCCCACACTGTCCTCCAACGGTCGGAATATCGCTTATCGCAATATCGCGATCCCCGTGGCCAAATCCTCGAGTCTTTTCTCGCGAGGCCCCGATACACAATCCTATGTGCATATCTGATGGTTATCCTATGATCTAGATCCAACGGTTATTCTTCTTCTCACTCCTCACATCTTCGTGACTTTGAGTACCCAATACTTGGGCTCTCACCCTACGAACTCCTGAGTTCGCGAGATCTCTCGATCTCTGCCACCTGTCCCCCTCAGATGGATGGCTCCTAGTCCTCTCGCCACTTCACCGCTTCGTGTTCTCGTGCTTCGCAACCCTTGACACCAAATTCTCAGTCCTTCCACTCACGAAATCCCGATGTGCAATGTGCCACCTGTCCTCTTACCGACTCCTGTGGCCCCACACCGTTCTCATGGTCGTCGAGATATCGCGTATCGTAATATCGCGATTCTCGTTACCAAAGCTTGGACACTTTTCTCACGAGGTCCCAATAGGAAATCTCATGAATAATTCAATGGCCCTGATTGACTTGGATCAATGGTGTTTCCCCTCCTGAGATTTGAATCCTTTCCACACTTGCACTATAACTACCTCGCACCTCTGGAAGATCTAACAGCTCTCGGAACTTCGTGAAGTCTCCTCCAAAGATTTCGTCCGTCCGTTCTCCCTTTGATGATTCTGCGAAATTAAGAAGTGCCTCTCCACAAGACTTATTCACCTGCTTCACCAATCTGCGACGCTTCTCCCCAACTTTCCACGGAAGCTCCCTTGCACTTACCCTTGAGCGAATTCAAAGATCTATTCCTCCTAAGATTTCTCATGACCTTCAAGTCCTCCAAGAAACTCCTTTCACGCACTCCTTGCGGAAAATATTCGATGACGTCTCAGTGTTGAAGTCTTTTGACTCTGCGCACCCTTGCAGCAGCAGTCTTCGGATACTCTACTCAGAATCGCAACTCTGAGACTTAGCTTGGCCTGCACACTCCTTGCACGACACTGTGACTAACTGCACCTTCGAGACGAATGAGAACAAAAGTTAACTCTTTGAGCCTTCTGTCAACGCACCCCTTCCGGACGACTTCAACTGCACTCCTTGTAGGAATCCTTGCTCAAGTAGAGAAACAATTGTAACTCATTCCACTTCTTCTCAGATTTCAATCTCAACACATGAAATCATACATACAGCATAATAGCAAATTCTTAACAGGAAGTAAATACTCATGAGCATAGCATTCAACACACATACACAGAAAATAACACAATAACCATGAATCTGAATCAACTTCTTCTATTAAATCAAGATCTGTACATGGGTGTTCTTCTACAGTTCTCGGTTTCTCTCCTATGCTCTGGACTCTTCTAACTCTTCCTGAACTATGTTACAATGCACAATGAGGGTGTCTATATTCGTTCTCCCTCTTTCTCCTAAGACTGTCTAATCTAATCTTCAATTCTACCTACTTACATATACTACTATAAATGCCTCTGTCTATCTCAGACGAGAGCAGGGTGCTCAAGGTCTGAATACATTTTACCAAGGTGCCATGATTAAATGATCTCATTTATGTTTAGCGCATCAAATTCAAGGGAAAATTTTAAAAATTGGCGCTGGCGTGTGCCCAGCTATCCTTCGTCTTCTGTGCTGGCTCGCTTGTCTCGGGAGATGCTCCTGCATCACATTGTGTCCAATCTATAGTTGTTCCCTATGCATACATCATCATACATATCCCTTAACCAATTGTATCTCAATCTCTCTTGTCATGTGCCATACATGTGTATACAATCACGATAAAGTGTAATAACCCTCACATGGACTAGACATCAAACCTCACTGATGTGCACCCTTAAACTTCACAAAAAACTTCACAACCACTTCTCAACCAAAAACCCTCAACCATGTACCACAAAATCCCTCATCCATGTGCCAATGAATACAAGATATCCCTAAATACTAACAAGATGTACCAATGATAAATACCATATATACTCGCACTGTAATTATGTAGATATGGATTATACAGTAAGTTCCATACATACAAACAATAGCCTCTCTAGGGAAAAGCATAAAACCTCCATAACCATATCTCATGTATACAATAATATCAAACCACTCATAAAAATAAGACACACCTTTTGAACCTGTAGATAGATATGTTGTACCTGATCATTGTATATGTTCCTAGGAACTTTCTTTCAGACTCTAAGTTCTTGAGACCTTTAGTAAATCAATATTTCATGTCTTTTCCAAATATACATGCCCTTTTTGTTATAGCAAGATTTGCCTCACCATTTCTATCTTGCATAGAGGGCCTTTTTCCATTCCCCTATGCAGTCTTGTCATCCCTTTTTTGATGAATCCATAGATAAAACATACATTTTTCCACATATACGCTCCCTAACTGCTTTGCAAGATGCGTATATGCTTGATGCTCCACTACAGCTCGCGTATATCGGGATTTGTGCCAGAAAATACAAAATGAGGTTGGGTTTACATGTCACGACAGAAGATATCTGATTTTTGGCCTTCCATATACTGGAAATGTTTCAACTCGGCCCTTCTGTTGCATTCTGGAGGTTATAAGAGCACAATTTCGAGCTATGGAAAATAGAGAGAAATCATTCAAGTTCGAGAGAAAAGTTACTCTGGAGAAATTACTTCATATTGAGTCTGCATCCCTTGGTCCTTCAAGTTTGAACACAGTGTTCAGCCCCCAAGCTCTTCCCTTATTGCCAAGAGAATATTTTTATCTCTTTTCTATGAGCTTGCTTTTGGTGGAGGATTGAAGTGGTGGAGACCCAATTGGAAGGAACTTGGTTTCTTGGTTTCGAACCGTACCAACACGGAATTCTGTAATGTTGATACTTATGTTGATCAATTATTAATAGAAATACTCATTTCCCATCCAATCAATATCTTGCGAATATATGATTATTATCCATGGGCATGTTTGTAATGTTTATTAATGGATTGTGATATCTGATGTGCTAACTCATTTTATATATTGTCACTATACACTTGCATCACTTGTTTGTTGAGAACTTCTTGCAGGTGTAAGGCTTTGGGTCAAAGTGCTCAATGGTGGAACGACATCAAATGATTGAATCAAGGTAGGATTCTTCCTCATATCGCACATTAGTTATATATTACATGTTGGAATTGAGTTTATTTCTAGATTCATACCTGTCTGTTGTGGTTTACCCTTGGCCATAGAGAGTTTTTCCCTTGTAACAAAATTGGTGACTCCACTGGGGAGAGATCTTCCTTCTAAGGGTTGAAGTATTTTTCCTTCTTACGTTACTCTTTTTCCTTTGTATTTCTTGTCGTATCATAGTTGGATAGAGTCTGTTCACTCTGGGTCTGATTTTTCAGCCTTTTTACCTTACCTAGCCTTGTTTTAAAAGATACACACCCTTTTTTCCCTGACAGCTGCATGTATACGCATGTTGTCCCACTACAAGAGGCGTATATACACCCTTTTCTCTTGAAAAGGAGCATATACCACTTCCCCCTTGCTTGTTTTCTTGGTTTAGTGACTACTGGGTAGGTTTTGAGGATCATTGAGCCTTCTTGGGTCTCTGTGGTACCTGTTGAGATTATTTGGGATGACAAGAAAACATTTTGGAGTTGAATTTTGGGGCGACATCTTTCTCTTTGTTTTCCGTTTTTTATTTGTCCTTGGTAGTTGGGATGTCGGCATAGTTGCTTGGTATTCTACTCGAGTGATTGCTTTTATACACAGTAGAAGTTATATATCAAGTCGCTTATCAATCCATGCATTTTCTTTTTAAATACATTGAAAATACACAAAAACAAGCATTTTTCATTCATTGGTATTTTTGTCTTTGAACCTTTACCATTAGCTTAGCACATTTAGTGAAAGATTGCATTTCACTTCTAAGTTGCAGAATTAAAATTGAAGATTGCACTATTTTTATTTAGCATATCATTCACTGAAAATTTAAAGTTAGTCTTTGCATTATATCTATTTTCATGCAGATTCATAACACCATAAGTTTCATTTACATACCTCTTTGAGTAATCACGGCCAGTAAAATTTACGCTTTAAACTAAAATTGATTAGTCACGATTTTATTTTTTAGGGTACACAAACTAGCCTAGGATTTAGTGCCTTGGAATAAGATTTTGTGAGTAAACTTATCCAAGGTAATTAAATCAACTTATGTCTCTAAGATAGGGAGTTGAGAAATCCATTGTATAATTAGTAATATCAGGAGGCTCCGCTCACACCGGAGTTAATCACTAGGTCGCGCGAAGTTAGTTGAAGGGATAACCCCTGGATACTCACCTAGCGTCAGAGATACTTCTGTGGATTTATTCGTATTTGGGGATCTTTCTAGTGCCCATACCTTTGCGAGAGGTAGTACTTTCAAGGTTTCAGGMTTTGCTACCTTGCCCATACGGTGATCCAGACTTACAATTGTTCACCTGTGCATCATTTATACAATGGTTTATTAGTTGCTTGACTTAGGTTTCTCATAGGTTACTTGCAGGGGTTATTCTTCTTGTATCCTAAGTCAGATAGGGGTCGGACAACACACAGCCTTTATGGAGGATTACTTCTCCAAGGGGGTTTGACCGACTGGTTGTTAAGCCTACAAGGACCCTTATAACTGATTATGTTACCTCCAAACTTTAGCAAGGAGTCTCAGGTCCCTCCTAGACGAGGCATACCTTATTTAGCGAGAGAGGCCACTCAGCCACTTTAGCCTATTCACATGCATTTTGGTCGTTTTACATTTTGGTATGCTCCTTGATTGTTATTTGACCATAGGATTTTGTGTTGGGTCTTTGTTATCATGGATAGTGGAGTTCCTTTTGCTCCAAATCCATCTATTTTTTATAATGGTATGAAGAACTATAATGCTCAGTCCGCACCTTAGGTCTCTAGCCATTTTTTTGTTGATATGCCTTCCCCCGTGCATCCCTCTCCCTGGCCCACATATATTAATCCTAGCATTGGACCCGGGGGCACCATGAATCTAATGACTACTTCTTCATTTGATATGATTCGTGTCCCCATGGGAGGATGGCACCATCCTCCCTATGGATCCAATAATATCTACACTCTTTTAGGAGACAATACTCAGATGGGTTCCTATCCCATTCATTACCCCTGACCCATGTATATTTCATCCGCCATGTCAATTCCTTCGAACACTTTTTCCATGACAGGTCCTCAAGTACCCCCAAGTCTTCCCTACAAGGAGAATCAATTTTATAATTCAAGCTACCCTCTTTATGGAACCCCTTCACAAGGGGGCAACATATATCCTCACTCAAATAATCCTTAGCCAACCTCAGTCTCTCCATAAACCCCAGTGAAAATGTCCGTCCAAACCTCATCGGACCATTTTGGCATGAACCAACACCTTACTAGGATAGGGCAAGGGGTACACTAAGATCCTCCCTGCCTTGCAATTTTTCAGAATCAGTCTTTCCTCGAACTGTGGACTCAAATGCCACCATCAATCGCCAGCCCAATCATCGTCAGTCATACTGGTGCTCCATATCCAACCTTTTCCAGTCATGTCGGAGATGAGTTGACTTCTTATACCAACTACGTCGACAACTTGCCCCCAACCTCTACCAATTATGTCGAGGGCATCGTTATTTTTTCCCCGAATCATAGCCATGTCACATATCCTGTTTCTATTCATCATATGGGAGACAAATATTTGTCCCCTGCTAGTTACATCGATAAGCCCAAACGCCTCAAACGTAAGCCTAAATTCTTTTGCAGGACTTGCGAAAGAAGTTACCTTACTCGTTTTTGTCCAATTACTGCCGAGATACCCGAAGCATGGGGTTCACCCAAGAGCCCTTCAAATTCTGAGGCATCTGTGTTTCTCTTCACAACACTCCTCCCTTGATTGTCTCGATGGTTCTACCAATGCAATCTTCTCTCGACCTCACCCCCTTTGTTAAGGGTGAATCATCTCTTGCCCCCACTACCACGCATCCTCTTCAACCTATAATTGAAGAAGTGGCCACACCAGTGCAATCTATGGTCAACCCTACTCTCCTTGAAGATAATGACACACCTTTCAGCCATGTCATCAACATTCCACACCCTCCCCCTTCTAAACAAGAGATATTTATTCTTCCCCCGAATGCTCTTCCTCCAAGTCCTGACGAAGTTCCTTTTCATTGGGACGACCTGATGGGACATCCCATTCCCCCACATATGTCTTTTCCATTAAGAGACATTATTCAAACCATCACAGAGACTGTATCCTTTGTTAGCACCTTCTCCTCCTTGGCTTGGAAATCCTTGGGTTTTTCCAAGCTATTGTTAGCTATCCGCAGGATACTGACCTTCGCCAGAAGGTCGGGATGGGAGCCTTGGCCTCCCCGCTTACATGTTGATTAGACTCCCAGAACACGAGTCTTAGTTAAGCTCTTTTTCGACTCGTTACTAAAAATTGAAAATATCGTCAAGTGATTTGTCCCTTTCACACTCGTTAAAATTGGATTTGAAAGATCATGAGTCTTAGTTAAGCTCTTTTCTTACTCGCTATAAAAAATGGAAAAGATCACTGAGTGAACTCGTCTTCTTCACACTCGTAAATTGGATTTGAAAATACATCTATTTGGAACAAGTTTACCCCTTTTTCACACCAAGTAGACTAAAATATATAAAAAAGGACATTTTTGGGTGTTAAATTGTGATTGCATCTCATGCCCTTGCTTGGAGTATTGAGCCTTTAGCCAGTTCGCGCTTTGCGTTATAAACCATGGCCCAAGCAGTTTTCATCCTAAACCAAGTAGAGCCTTGTCTATATCCTTCGCAATTTGACACCCTATACCCTAGAGGGAACATCACCCCAAGTGTCCATCTCTTTCATGCATTTCTTTGCATTGATCATAGGTATGTTCCATTGTTGGAACTAGTTTTTCTTACTTGCAACACTCGTTCCCTCCTTTGTATCATAGCATTCAATTGTTATGAAAAAACAAAAAAAGATGGGCGGGAAGGGAGTATTATATTGTAATTGGAAGTAGTCGTGTTGCCTTTGAATAGAGCACAAAGTTATTGAGTCCTTGTATCATCATAATTTTGGGTTTAGCATGGCCTTAGGAAGCTAATCTCATTACAGAATTTTCTCTACCGACTGGTTAATCTTCAAACCACTATCGAGAACATTATGGATGCCTCCTGCATCTAATTGTCAAATCATTAAGTCTATGCTGCCAGAGTCCACCGTATGTCTCATGCTCTTGTTCAAAGGAAGTCTATTAACCTGTGTCGGCCACTCCTCAAAAATATTGACTTCGCATGTCGGCCACTCCTCAAAAATATTGACTTCGCATGTCGGCCATACCCTCAGTTTGTCTCAAAATCACATGATACTTTGGTCTTATGATGCACCCTGACCCTACTTGCATCATTGGTAGGTCACCTTGAACCCAACAATCAACATTTCATCATGGGATGTTGACTGGGTGGTTTCCCTTGTGTTCGACAACAAGACATCTATTCATACTTTGGAATTCGTGCAGTGTCTTGGATGCCATTAGCCTTATTGGTGGTTTCCTCGCCTTTGTCAGTAGTTTTCATCATTGGATTCTATTCAGGGGGTCTTTTTCGTGTACCACTTGCATTTGGCACACGCGAAAGACGCACGGGGATGTTGGTTAGTGAACATGTTCTTTGTTCAATATCCACCAAATCATGAAGCTCCTACTTTTCTCCTCGTGCTGACTGATGAGAGATGCCTTAGTGCTCTCCTTTTAGCAGGTCTCTTTCCATCGACTTCAACTCATGTATTCTGGATACGAGACTTAATTTTTATGAGTACCTTGGGGCTTGCAGTCATTAGTGGCAGGCTCTCTCACCATTGACATATGGGAATATATCAATGTCTCCTGATCAATGGATCTCTCAAATGTTCGACACCAACTCCTTCATTCACATTTGTAGAGATGTACTCAGTGCCTTGATACCTTGATACCTACTTTCATCATTGGTAGGTTGTCTCACTTTTTTTAACGGTATACCTCAATGACCAGTAATCAAATGATGTCTCATCGTGTTCGACCTTAACTCATTTATTCACATGATGTAAACCTGCACCATTGGTGGATTATATTGAAGACTAGAAGACATCACTTTGTAGACACAACTTTCTTGAGTTGTTGCTTCCATTTCATAGGACTAGTACCTATTTGACTTCAGCGATCATGGGAGATTAGATTGTACTCCATGGTATACATATATCTTTAGATTGAATTTGAGACTAGTTTCACTGGGCCTTGTTCGTAACTATGACATCTATTGGCATGTAACCACATTTATATTTGCCTACTCATGGCCATGAACACTTGTTGGTATATTTTCCACATGGATCTGCATTGTATTCTTGGCAGCCATGTATCAAAAGTCAGTACATAGTGTAATGAGCAATTGAGTTTGTCCAACCAGTTCTCTACCACTCCACTTCTGGGTTATTTATAATGTATTTCGGCCATCACAGATACTCCTATAATCTCACACATAAGATGGCATCTATTATAGCAAGATTTGCCTCACCATTTCTATCTTGCACAGAGGGACTTTTTCCATTTCCCTATCCCTATGCAGACTTATCATCCCTTTTTTGATGAATCCAGAGCTAAAACATACATTTTTCCACATATACACTCCCTAACTTGTTAAGCCCTAATGTTGGCTCATTACCCCTTAATTGGGGCATATTAGATTAGTAATGCTATTTTATTTATGTCGGATTTAGGCCATTAGTTGTAATTTAGATTAGTAATGTTATTTTAATTATGTCGGCTTTAGGCCATTATTTGTAATTATACCTCCTAGTCTCCTATATATACCGAGACATTTTCATTTTGAATCATCTTGTACTTGAACATTTAAGTGGGGTAAAAGGAGGTTGCCCCCTCGAAGAGACTTATTATCTGAAATTATCTCTTTTTCAAGGCGTTGAGTACTTTTCCTGAGGTTTTTCTATGCTATATTGTTGTTTGGTTCTTAACATATGGTATCAGAGCTCAAGGTCTTGGGGTTTCGCTGCTACATCTGACACACCGTGGAATTTTCGCTATAACTTTTTTTCTACAACTTTTCAAAAGGAACCGCTTGGAGGGTATTTATAAGATGGATCAAGGTACGTTGGGTTCAAAATTCATCTCTTTAGGCCTTATACGTTCATAGATATAGCCTGTACAAGATAGGGTTCTGGAATCATCCTGAAATGAGTCATTGTGGAATTTTCGCTATAAAAAATTTTATGTAATGTTTCAGACCCTGAACTCTGGAGAGAATTTACAGAAATTAGTAATATATCTGTGGAAAAAATTTCATATTTTGGGTCATCTTAAATTTGTATATACACTTGTGTAAGATAGGGTATCTGACTAGTCCTATTGACTAGTCTTAAGAAGGTGTTCTAGGTAAAAAATGCATAAATTCTTGCTGGAGTATCCAAATTGAGTGGGACTAGTTGCATTGGATCATGGACAGTCTGCAGTATTTTGGGTGTGAGTTTCAAAATTTGATATCAATTATTTTGTGCGGGGCATTCTATACAAGTGAGATCTCTTGGAAAGACCAAAATTCGGCAAGTTGTGAGGAAGTTACCGTAAATTCCACTTGGCACATCCAATTTTGATCAGACCTGTGGAATTTCAGAGAATAAATATTAGAGAACTACCTAAAGGAAAGTTTCATACCCAGAAGGGCCGAAACTTGGGAGATATAACAAGAATAAATATTGTCTAGCAGAACCACCTCAAAATCAAGACTCAAAAGTGATATTTGGCCAACATGCCACCCAAAAAGGGACCTCCTACACCAAATAAGCCTTTAGAAAATCCTAATTGGACTCTTGATGAAGGTGAAGAAATGCGTAGGGACATAAATGATTTACAAAAGAAGACAGTAACCAAAGATGAACTACAAGAGATGAGGGATTCAATGGAAGCTAAGTTGGATACTAAGATGGATTCAATGGATACTAAGATGGATTCAATGAAAGATCAGTT